>PVLA01004745.1:45086-166965 GCA_004027455.1 Hydrochoerus hydrochaeris
CCCTTCCCTTCCCTTCCCTTCCCTTCCCTTCCCTTCCCTTCTATGCGTAGTGTCCAGAAAGCCATTTTAACGGAAGACCTGGCAGATGTGGCAGTTGTTACCTGATTGCCTTCCTGTCTTCTGGGTAAAAAACCCTAAGGGAGCTCGGGGAACTGCCCGATGGGCCAATCATGTAACTGCTTAAGCACTGATTTGTCTGAGGAGAAAGCCAGAGAAAAGGACCTAATGTAACTTCCTGTGTTATCTTTGTTTCCAGGAAGGCGAACAGTTTGTGAAGAAAATTGGGGGTATTTTTGCCTTTAAGGTGAAGGATGGCCCTGGGGGTAAAGAAGCCACCTGGGTTGTGGATGTGAAGAATGGCAAAGGATCGGTGCTTCCCAACTCAGGTCGGTGCAATGGTGACTTCATTTATGGAGCAATGAAAAGTTCACAGAGGCTGTCAGCTGGGAAAATTGGAGTCTGTCTTGGTGTTCCCCAAAAGGAACAGCTTTAGAGGTACTAGCTCTTGATAAAGAACCAGTGACTCTTGGGAACAGGAGAGGTCAGAGCCAACTCCTCCCAAGGTCAGGAGGCTCATCACAGAGCTGTCAGCCTTAGGCTTAGACAGACTCACGGGGTCCTTAGAATCTCATCTACTTCTTGTTTAAAGGCACTCTCCTGATAGCTCCTAGATTTGTATGTTTAGCATGAGTACCTAAGTGAATATGCAGATGCTTAATTAACAGGTTTACTGCTAAGATGTCTGTCTTAGGGTGCTTGCTACTGCTGTAACAGAGTGATACCGACTGAGTAAATTATAGACGTTAGAAATTTATTTGGCTCATGGTTCTGGAGGCTGGGCAGTCCAATATTGAAAGGCTGCATTTTGTGACTACTTTGTTACTGTATCACAATGTAGTGGAAGGGCGGGTAAGCATTTGTGAGACAGAGAAAGAAAAAGAGTGGTAGGGGCTGAACTTTTTGTTTTCAGGAGCTCATTCCTAAGATAATGGCATTAATCCATTATCTTACCATTGGGTTGGGTTGGGTTTTGTTTTGTTTTTTGAGAATAGGATCTCCCTAAGTTGCCTGGGCCCAGCTTGAACTTGCATTGCCTCAGCCTCCTAGAGTTCCGGCATTATAAACATGTTTCACCACACCCAGCCTTCACTTTTTAATACTATTACAAATGCAGTTAAAATGCAACATGAGTTTAGAGAGAACATTCCTACCATCGCAGCACCTGATAGCTCTCCAGAGCTGCCGTGTCTGAAGCTGAGCTCTTGTTCTTCCTGCTCCCTGTAAGCGTGTACTCCCCCTGCACTCTTCCCTTCTTGGTAACTTGCTCCTGTGTCTTGCTGACTGTCCTTCTCACACTTGACAGACTCGCCCAGCAAATCCTGTCCTCTACTACTAGCATCTGGTCCAAGCTGTTGTCTTATTTTTGCTTCTCCTTGCTTCTGTCTTTGCCCCCAGTGAGTCTTCTGCATATAACAGCCAGAGTATCATTTTAAAACTCAGGAGTTTTTTGCCCTCCTCTGCTCCAACTGTCCAGTGGCCATCGACTCATTCCAAGTAAAAGCAGAGTTCCTGTGGCAGCACTGTGATCTGGTCCCAGTCTGCTGGGTCTTGCTACATCCTGCCTCACTTGACTGCAATAACACTGGCTTTCTTGCTATTGCTTGAATGTGGGGTTCAGTCTTCTTAGATTGGGGGCTTCTACTGTGTGGGCCCACTATTTAGAAGTGTCTTTGTCTAGATGTCCTCATGGCTGGTCCCACATGTTTTACTTTTTGCCCAAATGTGACCTTCTCATGAGCTTTTCCCTAACTGCCTTGAAAGATTACATTCTCATTACCATACCCTGTTGTCATTTCTGCCTCATGTTTCTCTATAGCATGTATCACCCTCTCATGTCGCATATAATACTTGGTTTGCTTATTGTCCATCTCCTCCAGGTGAATTGCAATCTTGGTGGAAGCAGAGCTTTTTGTCAGGTTTACTGCGTTCCCAGTTCCTGGCATAGTACTTAACACGTGATAGTCTTTGCAAACTAAGTACCATTGAACAACAGACTGAGTGCTGCATAGAAAACATTCCATCAGTGGTAGCTGTTTTGCACTAAGTTTCTCTTGCTGAGAAGGACATGGTATAATTTAAAAATATGATGGAGTGGGACCAGCTTTCGAAGAGCTTACTCTGCATGATAGGAACTTTGAAAGTCATTTAATACATCATCAATCCATTAAATTTTTAAGGTGGAAAAGCGAAAGCCAGCCATATTTTAGAAGATGGAGCTGGGGCATTGGACCTGATGGACTGAAAAAGGACAGATGAGGGCAGAGAGAACATTTGGGAGGGGCTGTGTGCTGTGTGAGCAGCTCGGTGTGCAGTGAGCATGGAGAGTCAGATGTTAGGGGAGAGCTGCTTGTATTGGAGGTGGAACTGATGGAACCTGGAAGCTGTGTAGAAAAAAAGAGTTCTGTCACAGATGGTAACGCTTGAGGATTGCTGTGTTACTGAGGAAGGTCACGGAGGAGAGGGTGACACCAGGAGCACAGGTGGAAAGAGGGCTGAGTGGTGGTTAAATATGCTTTGCTATGGTGGTTAAATATTCAGGGCACTTGAGGGAGGAGAGGTTGACAGCCCCGGGATTAGAGTGTGGAGCTTGGAGGCAGAGGTTTGAGCATTACTCTGATGAATGGGCAGTCAGGAAGAGGTTAAGCTGGAAAAGGTGAGTAGCAGTGAGGAGCCAGCTAGTGTAAGTGGGCAGTGTGGCTTTGTTGTGAATATTCCTCAATAAAACAGATGCCTCCTCCCTCAATGTTGGGCAGAAAAGGTTTTGCACCCTGGAAGCTGCCACTCTAAGGTGGCATAGGAAAGGAAGCTGAAGCTTTGTCTAGATTTCAGCTTTTAGAACTAGAAAAAGCTTTGGGAAATATAGTAGTACCAGTTTCTAAATGACTACAGCGTAATAATTACTTCAGATTATATTCTGCAATTCTGAGGCAGATGTCAAGGTGATTTTAAAAACTTTCTCCTTTCCTCCTATCTTGTTGCTAATTGGTTATTTCATTAGGAAACATAAATCTACTTATGAAAGCTGTGGAGTGATTTCATAAAGACTTTGTTGCTTGCAGAGAGACCCTTGCCATGTGCTCTCCCCGCATTAGGTGCCCCATCTGAGACCCAGAGTGATCATACTCTAGGGCAAGGCAGTTTCTGCTGAAACTGACACCCATTGGCAGTCAGGAGTGATGCTGAAATGTGGAGTTACCCAGTGAAAGCCATCACTGGAAATTGCCAGCTCCTTTTACCTCCACCAACAAGTGACCATTTGTTAGAGATTAGCTATGTTAAAGCATCAATAACCTGCCCTAGTTTGAACTGGTGCCTCAGGAGAATTGGTAGTTTCTTTGGCATGTACATAGTTTTAGGAGGTTTATTTACTGTTAAATAGTATTTACTTAAATGTATTTTATTTGCTTATCCTCTAAGGCTTGGTGATGATTATGGACACAATGATATGAAGGACCTGTGGATTTGTGCACCCTGAGAGCCTTTCAGTGTTTTCTCTATGAGTCCTACTCTCCCCTCATCCCCTTTGAAACAACTCATGTCACACATCACTGGGAAACCAACTTTGGTTTATCTAACATGACAGATTATTCCTTTATTTTTGCCCCTCAGCACTTGAGTTCTCAGCCTTATTCTTTTATGGGCAATAGGATACAGAATGCCTCAGGGTCTCCAGCCCCAGAGTACATTAGACAGAACCCAGACTTGTCTGTCAGTCTGGGCTCTGTGTAAGGCTTCCCGGAGTTCAGCTGTCTTCCCAAGAAAGGGGGTGAGAGTAATTCTACCCATAGAGCTGCGGTGGGGATTGAGGAGGTAATAAAGTGCACAAAGCACTTGTCATTGCTTTGTAAATCACTGCTTACTCCAGGCCCACACATTAAATATAAATCTTGTTTGGACCCAAAGGTTTGTCTAAGCCCCTAAAGGCCTTGGGGAATGGGAAAGGCATCTAGAGTTGTTGCATGATGGTGCATTGATGAAAGCGCTGTGAAGACTGAGGTTAGGAATGGATGCGTCTTTCCTGTACAGAGATGATGCCATGGAGCACCAGGGTTGGACCATAGATGTCGGCCACAGTAATCTGCTGTGCAATCTGGGGCAAGCTATTTAAATTCTCTAACTTTTATAGGTTATTATAAAGATCTGGTGGTAGCAGGTATGTGAAGTGCTCAGCATGAGAGCTCAGTAAATGCTTAGAATATTAGGGTCAGACCCAACATCTCAGTTTGTTGGCTTTTCCTCCCTGTTCTTCAGTGTTATATACCTGCAATAGAAATGGGTTTTCTAGACTGCACATGCCTTCGTTTTTAAGGCTTCTTATATTTTTTTCCTTCACCATAAGAGAAACTTTTGTTAGCAGCCAAAGTAGAATGACCTTTGACTATTAGTCCTTTAAAAGTTATCCTTGAGTTGTAGGACATGTAATAAAGATATTCCTTCTCTATCTTGCTTTAATTATTTAGTAGGGCTGGGGATTTAGCTCAGTGGCTTAAATACCTGCCTGGCAAGCGCGAGGTCTTGAGTTCAATCCCTGGTACCAAAAAAAAAAAAGAAAGAAAGAAAAAAATTATTTAGTAATATGAACATGCCACACTTTGTTTACCCTGGCTTTTTTGTTAAGGCACAGATGATCTAAATAATTTATTGAGTGCTCCTTGTGTGTGAAACTAGAACCTAGCTAGAACCTAGCACAATGTCTGATGTCTTCAAGGCTCAAGGGCACAGCAGTGAAGAGGACTATAAGGGACCTGCTTCCTTGAAGTTTTCATGTTATAAAACTCAGGGACTGTCATCCAGAGTGCCTGTGCCATTTCATGGTCCTGCTATTAGGTTGCTCGGCATCTTCACCAGTGCTGGGTTTTACTTTTTTTTGTTTTTTTGGTTTTTTTTATTCCAGCCATTCATTCTAGTAGGTGTGGGGCATCGCATTGTAGTTTTAATATAGATGTTCCACTGACAAGCAAAGTTAAGCAGTGTTTCATATGGTTTGGGCCATTTGGGAGAGCCTCTTCAGTACCATGTCTGCTTCTGCCATTAGCTTTTCTAACTGAGTAATAGTTCTTTTTGTATTCTAGATACAGTTTTCAGATAATACATGAGTTGCAAATATTTTCTCCTCTGCTATCTGCCACCTGCTTTGAAAATAGTTTTATCAAAACGTAGCCACATGGTGTTTGTGTGTTGTCTGTGGCTGCTTTTGCACTGCACAGGCAGAGTAGAGTAGCTGTGACAGAGACCTGGTTATCCACAGAACCTAAAATATTTAGCATCTAATCCTTTACAGAAAAGTTCATGGACCACAGATTTAGATGGCTATATTTGTTTTCTCTGGCTGCATAACAAATTACTACACACACATGTCAACCTACAGATTCCCATGGGTGAGGGGCTAAAGACAGCTTAGCAGGTCCCTCTGCAGAGGATTACCCAAGGCTGCAACCAAGGGGCTGGCCAGGCCCTGGCCCTCTGTAGAGGCCCTTACTAGGGAAGGGCTCAAGTCCGAGTCTGTCCAGCCTGCAGACAAGATGATTTCCTATGGCTGTGAGAGTGACAGCCTTAGTGTGTTGCTGGTTGCATGCTAGAGTCATCCTAGCTCCTCAGGAAGCATGCCCCTCAGCAGGGGAAGGTCGCAGGGCACACATGGCTATTCAGAGCCAGCAGCAAAGCAAGAATGAGTCTGCCGGAAAGATGATGGCTTATCCAACACATACAGGAATGCCATTCCTCATTGCCACTACTGTCTTTCAGCTAGAAGTAGTCATAGGACCTACTCATACAGGAGAGAAGGGGATTATACAAAGGCAGGAACACCAAGAAGCAAGGTCAAGGGGGTCACTTTAGGGTCTGTCTGCCACAGTAACATGAGTCATATATGACATGTAAGTCATCAGGTGCTTTTCCTATACTTAGTAAATGGACACTGTTTTAATAAAAAGTTGGATCATACCTACAGTTTATTGTGTAACTGGCTTATATAACAGCATCATGAGCAAAACAACAAACATTCTTCAGGTCAGTAAGTCTAGATCCACAGCATGCCTCATAATGGCTGCATTCATCCATTGTATGGACATGATTTACTTAATTATATTCCTTATGTTAAATATCGAACTTTCTCATCTTACCATTTGCCATATCCATAGATATGAGTGCCCCTTTCCCTATACCACTTGGGCCTGGCTGTGATTCTCTTGTAGTCACTGGCTCTTGACTCAATATGTAAGTAAACCCAAATTCTCCTTTCTCTCCTCTTTCTCCTGTGTATCCTGCTTTAGATAAGAAGGCGGACTGCACCATCACCATGGCTGACTCAGACTTGCTGGCCCTGATGACTGGTAAAATGAACCCTCAGTCGGTAAGTTCAACGCTACCTCTGTCCTGCTAGCAGCCCTTTGTACTTCATGTCCAGCCTCTGACTTTCATGTGCAAAGTAGTCCAACCCACAGAACTCAGCATTCTCCAGAATATCACCTGACAAATGACAGACATTTGTGGAGCCAGCTGTGACAGACATTTGTCAGACTCAGGAACTAGTTCCCACAGTCAGGGCAACCACACTTTGATATGAGACCAATCTGTAAAAGAGTTAGTGCAGCCAGAGATCCAGGCTGCCCCACCTGGCTCATAGTCAGGGAGCCTTGTTTCCTGGAACATTAGGACCCCTCCCCCCCCCAACAGCCAGAAGGTGGCAGTGCACAGTGGAGAGGAGTAGCTTTAGGTCTGTGTCTTTGCCTTTGTTTTGAAACTAGCTCAGACATTATCTTGTAGGACCCCCTGTAAATTGTTGAGAACTGTAGAGTCCTGCCTCTGAGCTTACTGGACTGCTGACTTAGCACTCCTCATGATATGTTAGTTGTAATGTGCCTCTTTTTTCCATCAAATAGTGAATATCTCAAATATAAATTACATCATATGGATCTTTCTGTTTCTAGAATGTAGCACAATGTCTGATGTGTTCAGGTTTTTATAAACAGTTGTTGGATTACATTGTGTTTGTCTAAAATATGTTGGTGCTTTGTATGGATCTTCCTGGTCCCCAGATGGTCAAGGGTCCCCTTGTATTCTTCAGTTGCATGGTGTTGAGCAGATGGGATGCGCTGAGCTTGGTGTACTGAAATTTCCATTAGCAAAAAGAAGCTAAGACCTTTCTTTGCATTGTAACTTAATTTGTTGCCTCAGTCTTACTTGTTTCAGGGCATATTCTCATCCGTCCCTGGTAATTCATAAGATTGGATAAAATAACTCAGTCTGACTCTCACATGTATGCCTTTTTAAAACTTTTTTTAAAGCCATTACACATATTTCAGTTGGTACCATGATGTTTCAGTGGCAAATACACTGACATTTCTACCCTCAGAGCTGCTCTCAAAACCTGGACGGAACGGAGGCCACCAGTATCAGAGCTGGCAGTCATTCTCCTTCCCAGCCACACTCCCTGTCGCACACTGCACACTGCTTTGGCATGGTGTGCAGACTTCACACGTCCAGCTGCCTTCACTTTCCCCATTTACCCGTACACTTCCTGATTGGGGCACGGGGGTGAGGCGACAGCTTCTTTTCCTTTAGCACCTGTTAGCACCCAAGGGAGGCAGAGATTGAAATGGTAGACCTTTTGAGTAATGCGCTAATGGCCTTCCCTTATGTTCAGTAGAGGACTTGACTGGAAGTCATTAAATGCAGTGGAAATTCTAATTTCAGTGTTTGGCTACATTTGAAACAAAGCCATGTGCTGTCCAGCCCAAAGCACACATGAAGAACACCTAGAGGCCACTTTAACATGATCCGTATGTTTGGGTTCTCCACAGGGTCAGATTCATGTTTTCTCTATTAATAAATAAAGCATTGTTTTCCCTTTAAGTTAAAAAGAGGAAAGATGATGAGTTTCTTTTGTACTGCCGGTCTGTGTTTTTCAGTGACATATGTTAAATGTATTGTGTTCTGAGACACCTGACCTTTAAGCCATCAGACAGGAGGCTTCGTGCCATATAGAAAGGAAATATTTAGTTTGTCCAGACAGGGAGGGAAGAATAAAGAGGAATTAGTCACCCTTACCAGGAGGTGTACAAAAAAACCAGTAAAACTCCTCATTTCTTAATATACTTATGTAAAAAGCTAAGACAATCAGAAATTTTTCTCACCTAGCTCTTCCTCACTTTACAAGTTGAGTTAAAACTTTGGGATCATGGCAGGAAATCGTGCTGTGCTCCCAACTTTGCTGTTCCTCTTTAAGTTGTTCTGGGGTTTTGTTTTCTGGTAAATTTAGCAAACATGATGTGATCTAATCCAAGTGTCATTAAAGGGAACAGATTTCAGCTCTGCCCTTCAGGGTGGTCAGATTCTTCTCATTGGGCCAGAGAGTAGCATGGGTTCCTGGTCCGCATGGGCCTGTCCTCTGAGGGGACCACTCTTCATCAGGGAAAGCTAAGCAGAAAGTCTTAGTTTCTAGGAAAAGACATTTTGGGGGAAAAAGAAGCAGAGAAGGCATTTGAAGGCAGTGTCCCCTCTTTCTGCTCTACATAAAGCATGGCTTTCACAGTTCTTTTGTCTGAGGGATCTGACTCTAAGTCTGTTCCAAAAAGCTTAGTGTCATATTTTGAAGAACATTGAGTGACCTGAATGAATGATCTCAGGGCCAGGTAGCCTAGAAGCATTGGCAATCTCAAGATAGAACCCACTACTTCTCTTTCTTCTTTCTCACAGGCCTTCTTTCAAGGTAAATTGAAAATTGCTGGCAACATGGGTCTGGCGATGAAGCTACAGAATCTTCAGCTTCAGCCAGGCAAAGCCAAGCTGTGAAGAACTAACTCCCTCTGTCAACTCTGGAAAATCACGATGAGATATAGATCCATATATTTTGTTGTCAGAACTTAGATTGAAACTACACATTGGCAAATAATCTGAGATAGCTTTGTTGTTCCATGGGTGTGTTCCATGGGTTGTTCCAGTCGTGTTTTTCCTGGCCTCTGCATGCAGAGCCTGAGGGTATACTACTGCTGTGTGGAATTGCATATAAATATGCATGACAGAGTTAATATAGTAATTATGGTTTGGGGTAAATTTGAGTTTCAGAATAAAAGTAGGAACCGTAAAATCTAAAAACTATGTAAACAAAAGCTCTTGTTTTGCATAGAAGTATACTCAAGGATTATCCTGTGGCAGACCCAATTTAAAGAGTTTTCCTTGGGAGAATTGGGGAAGAAGCAATACCAGTAGCTGGCAAGCAATTAGTGTCTTTTATTTGATGACCTTCATTGATTTCTCATTAACAGTTCTTAAACTTCTGTACTGGAATACACATCTTTAAAATTTTGCATTTTATGCCATCACAAAGAAATGTTTTCCCCAAATAAAATAAATATGATCAAAGCTTGGGGGAAACATTTATAGATGAACACAGGCCTATTTTTAAAGTGAAATTATTTTTTAAATGATGTTCCTTCTCGAAAAATCAGGGTGTTAGAGTAGTAAAATGCTATTGCTAAAAATAATTGAACAAATAAAGTTTGCTTTCAGAGACACAGTTCTCAGACTATAATCTCATTAATTTATGTTTATCAAGTTTTCAGTCTTGTTTTTTTCCTGTCTAGGTTAATTATCTTCTATCTTTCTTCCTGATTTTTCTAATGCTGTTATTTCCTATAACTCATGTGAGATAAAAATAATGCTTTTGGAAGAATATTCAATAGAAAATTACAATAACTCTTTCCAACCTCCTTTGTGCTGTGTATCTTCTTTTTGCTCAGGATTTTCTTGGTGGACCATGGGAAGAAACACTGGGGGTTTACATATCTGGACAGTATCTCCTGTTGGCTCTGGCATCATTACCTGCTCTCCATTAGGGGCATAGTGGGAAGAGCATGTGGCCATGGAGCCAGGAGACTTGGCTCTTTTAGGCAGGCAAATAACTGCCTCCCAGTTTCCCAGACTGTTAAAAGAAGGCCACTAAGCAGATGGTCACTAAGGTCCCTTCTGTTGTGATGATTTTCTGAGTCCACTGTTGGAGAGTTGTACAGGCCATACCTTCCTATTTTTACTTTACCTAAAGGTAGTCAGAAGTAAAAAGCCATGTTATTCGTCTTAGATGTTTAGAGCTCTTGCTGATGGTGTCAGGACTGTGGGCCAGATCTCCTGTGATCATTGGGCTTCTCTGACCAGTAACAACATTTAATGTTAAATTAAATTAAGCTAATACTACTAGTCAATCTAGAAGTTACAACATGGACTTCCTAATTCTTACTCTGAGAGTAAGGTTCCAACAAAATGCCTGATTTGTCTGTAGCTTGGATGTGCATCATTCTGTCCTCACTGGTCCCAGAAAACAAGAAATACCTGAAGCCAGGTGTGGTGGTACAAGCCTGTGAGCCCAGCACTTTGGGATACTGAGGTAAGGGAACTGCAAATTTAAGCCCCAGCTGGGCAAGTTAGGGAATATAAGACTATCACTGGTGACCACTACAAAGCAGTTTCAGTGTACTAGTAGGGATGAAAGCTAGACTGGGATTAGTTTCAAAAGTTCTATGAGTAATAAGAACAGGAGTTCCATTGGGTGATGACATGCACAGTTCGTAAGGAGTCACAGAGCAGGACACCAAGCTCCAAGCTAGGTCATCGTGCACAGGCCGCTCTCACCAGTCAGTCCCTGGCCACCTCACTACACACACACACACACACACACACACACACACACACACACACACACAGAGAGAGAGAGAGAGAGAGAGAGAGAGAGAGAGAAATCCTTTAGGACCTACTCAGATGTTCCAGGAAGTTGTCCCTGTTTGCCACAAAGCAGACCTCATCGTTCCTCATGGTCCATTTCAACAGCCCCAGCACAGAGTCTTGGCTGACTTGTCCCCAAATAAGTGAATGAGACAAGTTAAATAACTTCATATTCACCAGGGGTGTTTCCAAGGATGATAACCCTGTACTGAAACTGCTGAATCTAGCCAGGAAAAGGTCTGTTACAAAGGCCTTTGCTTCCCTGCAGATAAAGGTGCACAAATATTCCTTAGCCCAACTTGTCCTGACCTTGTCTTTGAAAATATTTGCAGCCTCTCATAACAGTCTTAACTTTAGGTGGAAGCAGTCTGCAATAGCAAGAAGAATCAGTTTATTAGCATTATTAACCTTTATTTTACAAAACTGGCTTACTGGAGTTTTTATGCATTAAAATCATTAGTCTTGTGGCTCTGGCTGCTGGATGAGTTCAGTCTCCAGTCCCTAAAGTGCTTGCTGAGTGTGCAGAGGGACAGTAAGGGCAAGTATGGCCAGAAAGCATAGCATGCTGGCAGAGGTGCGAGGGGAGCTGCTGAGCCACGGGCAAAGGACTCTTGGGTCAGGCCTTGATTAGAGCCAGCCGCTGCCTCGTGGAACCTATGTTAGAGAAAGGCGTTAAGGACTTACTAGCCTCTGGAAAAGGAAGATCCTTACATTTATTGGGGAGGAGGTCTCTCATTAGCCTGTAAACACCTTGACTGTAGAAACTACTACTCCAGTGTTTGGTGCAGTGAGTGAGCTCAGTAGGTTTTTGCGGTGAATGAAGGATAGCCAGTGGTCACTAGAGTTCTTTTTAGGTTGCAAAATATTTTGTAAAAGATTCAGTCACATACCTACATCTTTCCATAGACAGTATGTTATTTCAGGGAGAAAAAATGGAAATTAAAACCTGCAGCTGACAGCTTTATCTTTTGAAACTAGCAGTTTTAGAAAATAATACACTTACAGCAGTATGGTATGGTGGGAAAAATGCGTCCCACCCAGTGTGGGGTTGGGACCTAGCTGTGGCACTTAAATAGCTTTGGTAACTTGAGCTAATAATAGCAGGTTCTAAGCCTGTTTCTCCCTCCATCAGAAGAGAGTAATAGTGTTTACCTTGTTAGTGGGCATGGGGATTAGCCATTATAGCTGTAAAATGTCTGGCACACAGTAGGTACTCAGCACATACTGCCTAAGACTATCTGAGAAACTTGTTCACATGAAGCAGTTATTCATCGGGACATTCTGAGACAGTCATTTGGGTTCAGATAATCAGCCTCAGGATTGAGGACAAGTTACTTTTACTGACCACATCCTTATATTTTCTTTAAGACCCATTAAAATTTAATAGTTTTTGTAACTAAATGAATGCGTATAGAATTACTTAGTATGTCTTTCAGAAGGTATGCATTTTGGGCAAAGATCACGTTCTAGCTGCCTATGCCATGATGCTTTTTGAACACAAGAAGTTGTTTGATGTTATTGACTAAAAATAGATAATCAGCTTTGCTATACCTCTGGATGTTACTCTGGGATAGAGTCTGTTTAGAAACTACACTGATATGAATTAGGAATTTGTACTAAATGGCTGATGAGGGGCCTGAAAGATTTATGTGCTATCAGAACTACAGCCAAGTCTGGCCAAATTTTAGTTTTAATAGTAAGTTACAAAATCTCCTGGAAAGGTCCAGCATTAGATCTATCTGGAGACTGCTGCAAACAAACAGCTCTTTAGTTCTTGGTAAGAACAGAAAATATTGGGCCAGATTTTTGGCCCTTACGAAATGAATCTGATTCCATTTGGCTAGAGGTTTAATCTGGTATAGAATTTTAGTCAGATTTCTTTTTGCTTGTTTGGGTTTTTTTTTTTGTTTTGTTTTATGTTTTGTTTTGTTTTGTTTTTTGGTACCAGGAATCGAACTCAGTATCTCGTGTTTGCCAGGCAGTTACAGTATCACTGAGCTATACCCCCAGCCCTTAGCCAGATTTCTTGACATAGTCCTTTAACTACTTCATAAATATTCACAGTGCTGTTTTTAGTGGCATCTAGGAACACTTGACTTTTAGTTGTTTTATTTGTGGCCATCCACTCTTGTGTAGAATTGGGGAAAATTTGTTTTAATCTGCTGTTGATTTAAACTGCAGGCAGAGAAGCAGTACTTATTTTCTAACCACCTATTAACGATTACATCTTTTTCTTGTGAGTTATTATGTAATTCACTTTTTGGAATATGATGACATCTTCTGTAATATTCAAAACACTCTGTTCAAGATAAGATACTTCATTAGGACAGAAATAAATAGCAGAGAACTTTGACCATGAAGACACTAAGAGAGTCATTTCCTGAGGCAGGCTGAAAGAAGGCTTCAGGTTGGCAAAACACTACCCATGGCAGAGTGTGATATCAGCTCACAAATATTTGGGAGATGGCAAGACTAAAGAGGGGGAGGAATTATTTTGCTTAGTTATTAGAAATAAAGAGAAACTTCAGGCCGAAACTCAGCTGAACATCTTGACAGTAACGAGGTGACAGTGTCTTGGAAGGTCCAAGGACAGAGGTGTCTTAAATGCAGCTGATGGAAATGGAATTTCATTGCAAGAGGTGGACTTTAATAGCAGCTACCGGATCAGCTGAACAGGAGAAATCAGGACTGAACAGCCACACTTGATTTCTCCTTTTACCGTTTGTCAAAATATTTGTTTTCTTCTATGTGCCAGAAGGAAGACTTGGTTATCTTTTTATTTACTTGTTTATTCCTGGACTTGTTCTTGCTTGTTTTTTGAAAGAGCTGAGTATGCAAAAGCTTTCAAGTTTACATAGTGTGAAAGCAGCCTGAGCTGAAGTTTTGTTGCCATTTTTGTTCTGTTGGTCCTTTTTTGTAGTTCATTTTTATTTTGTTTATAGTTCACTCCATGAGCTACAGATTGGCAGTTGCAGCATAGAACAGTACTGCTAGAAGTAGAACCTGAAGACCTGAGTTTGAATTCTGCCTCCAAAGACTCATTAACTGCATCCTTCTAAGCAAGCTTTGCACCCTCCCTGAGCACCAGTTTTCTAAAATAAGGTGCAATAATGATACCGTCATTCTTGGGAGCCTGCTTGGGTTCTACGGGTTTCTTTGCTGAGGTCTTTGACTTTGCTGAGGTCAAGGTTTTGCAGTCCTGAGCTTCTCGATGGAGGCTCTTGGGGCGAATCCACTTCTGTGCTCACTGGGTTTTGGCAGAGCTCAGTCCCATGCTGCCACAGGACCGAGGTCTCTGCTTTCTTACTGGTAGCCTGCAGGTGTTTGAGCTTCTAGAGTTGTTTCATTGATCGCTTCATATTTAAACTAGGCAAGACCTTCTTACATTTCAGATCTGATTCCTCTACTTCATCTTTGCCGTCTACAGCTAGAAAACATCTCTGTTTTAAAAATTAGATTAGTTCCAAAACCTTAGTTTGGGAATGTAGCTCAGTGGTACTGCACTTGCCTGAGGCCCTGAGTTCTATCCCCAGCACCAAAACAAAACAAAATCCATAATCTTAATTACAAATATAAAAGTCCTTTGTGTTACATAACATAGTCACAGGTCCAGGGATTGTGGTATGGCCATGGCGGGGGCATATGGTGATGTTTTTTAGGGCCGGAAAGGGGACATCACAGAACATAAAGTGAGGTTCTTGCCCTGGAGGGATCACAGTACAGCTAGGAAAGCGATGCAGGGTTTGGACAAGATGTTACAGGAGTCCAGAAGACCTGTGTGCCTGCTTGGCTTGCGGTTTCCCCATCGTTCTCTGCTTACCCCTTGGTGAGTCTTGACTTTCATCAGGATCTTTCAGATTGAATCCAGACCCCAAATATCACCAGGAGATTTGATCAAGCTACTGCCATGGATCAGTATATAGGACTAAATAAGAAGGGTCTTGGGCCCTCAGCACAAGGTAAAGGGAATTATTTCCTCCTTTTGATGAGAAAGTATAACAGCTCATTGTTCCTCCCCCTTCTTTTTATGAGCAAACCCCCTTGAGAGAACCCTTGCTCTACACTTCCTTGCTCTCTCTACCATGTGTTTTCCTCCCTCCTCATGAGTGTTCTGTTTCTAATTAGAAGGCACTTGTCTGGGCTAGTGCAGAGGTTCCTGTTTAATTCTTGCCACTTGTCATTTCTACTTGAACGTTGCCTGCATGTTTGACCAGGTGTGGGTGATAGTTTTGTGACAACAACTGCGTTTTATTAAGTACTTAGCACGGGTCAGGTGCTGTGCAGAGGCCTATACAGTACTTCTGAATGGGCAGGTACTATTTTTAATTTTCATTTGAACCTGGCAGATATTTGAACCCTGGTCTACATCTAAAGCTTGTACCTAGTACCACACACTTGTCAGGTAGGACTTGATGGTAAGGGCCAGTGTGAATGAGCTGGAGCAGCACAAGTAGGTCCAGGAAACCTAAATTTACAGCTCTTCTGAAAGAAACTGTTTTGTCTTCATTTTTCCACCAGCCACAGCATCAGATCCCACCGGGCAGGTGTGGGCACCAGCCTGGCAGACTCTGTTTCAAGGGGGCTCTGGAGGGTGGGTTGTGGTGTGCCTTGTGCCTGGCCCTTTACACAGCCTGCCCTTTGCAGTCATGCCTCCCAAATGGGGTTGGGATAATAGATATTTAAGGTTTTAGGACAGTGCCTGGCACTTGGTAGGCATTTGGTGTGTGCTGGTTCTCATTATCCTGGAAGAGTTTTGTTCCTGGCTGTTCAAGCCAGTAGACTCTTGTTCTCTCAGTTCAACTTGAATCTCAGTGTTTTGGAGAAGACATGAGATGCGACACTGTGTTGGTTCTGGTCCAATCCTGTGAATCATACCAATGCTCAAGTCTGATCTCAGGACTGGGATTTGGGGCCAAACAAGGCAAAATATTTCCCTTTCCTGCTCTTGCTGAGCTCTTTAGTTATGGGTGCATGGAAACACAGTCATGGGTTCAAATCCAGGCTCTCCACTCGCCTGCTCAGGTAGCTTGCCTGTTCCCACCTTGGGGAGGGCTGTAGAGAAAGGCGGACTGGGGTTCAGAACATGCTCTAACAGTCCAAGGCTGCTTCACTCAGCCACTCGCCCTTTCTGAAGCTGTCCCCTTCCTTGTGAAATAGGGAAGCAGCAGGCTTCTCTCGCAGAGCTGTGAAGAGTCCAGGGTGCATGTGATGATTACCAAGAGCACGCCCTGGCGAGGCAGCCAGTGAAAAGTCAGGCACGTTAAGAAAGCCATGCATGCGCTCAGAGCCTTGGCGGTTTAGCTGAACAAGGAGTCCCACGTTTGGTTTATTTATCCCCCTCTTCAAGAATCACGTGAAGCAGTTACGGGTGACCTTCCCACAGGCCAGAGGCAGGTATGAGGGAGAGGCTTGTTCCACCGAGGCGGAGCCAAGTACCACCTAATCCAGCCCCAGCGCCTTGCACCAGCGAACCCCTGGCGCCGAGCAGTGTTGCTTCAGCTGCTAGTAGTTAACGCTCCTTCGCTTGGAAACGGTTCAGCTCCTGGGAGCAATATGGTGCCACGCGGGTTCACTGTTACTCTCTTTCTGCGACTGGCATCTGCGTTCACCCGACGCCCAACCCAGTTCACCATCCTTAAAGGGTCACCAGGCTGTGGGCCCAGGGCCAGCGGGGGTGCAGGCAGAGGGCGGGGTAGAGAGCGGGGATTTCCTGGAGCTGGGCCCTGCAGAGTCCTGGCTGGCAGCCGCGTTTGCCTCGGCCCTGGACCCCAAGGTGGAGAGAGAAAGGAAAGGTACTCGTGCCGACAGACTTCGAAATGCTGGGTCCGGAGGAAGAAGCCGGGCTTAGGGGCACCGGGTGGAGGAGGCCGCTCTCCCCGGACTCCCTTCAGGTGTGGGGCCTGACGGGGTCCAGTCCCCCGCTGCGGCCGTGCAGCCTCCCAGGTCTCAGTGGGGGCGTGGTGCGCCCAGCCCGTCGGGGCGGCTCGGCCCAGCCCAGCGCCGGAGGGTACAGCCCGCCCCCACCCCCGGCCCCGGGAGCCCTGCGCTGTGTCCAGAGGAGGCCGGCGTCCAGCAGATGCACGCGGGGGTGGCGGGCGGGGGGAGGCGGGGAGGAGGAAGCCCACAGCCCGACTCGCCCGCAGCGCGCGCAGCTCCACTTGAATGGCAGGAGCCCGCGTCCGCGGAGCGCGGCCGAGACTCAGCGCGGCGGGTTCGGCCTGTGGGGCGCGGCGCGGCGCCCGGCGCGGCAGGTACGGGACGCGGGGCGCTGGCTGCGGGCGGGCGGGGGCCGGGGCCGCCGAAGCTTCCCGCCACCTCCGGACGCCCCGGGCGCTGCCCTGCTGTCGGACGCTGCTCCAAGGGCGCGGCGGAAGAGCTCCCCTCGGCGTCGCCGCCCTGGTACCAGGAGGACGGCGCGAGGTCCCGTCCTCCTCGCTGACCGGAGGCCGGTCCCAGCCCCCAGGATCCCCTCCCCCGCCGAGCACATCTGGGAAGAATCGGGGCAAGTGAGAGGGTGAGGGCGTGGGCTGGTGACCGACCGGGAAGCTGGGGCAGGTGGCCTGGCGAGGGGTGTGGACCCCTGTACTCAGAGCCCAGGCCCAGAGTATCCTCGAGACTTCCCAGCCAGTTTATCAGGAGCCCTGGGGAGTCCAGTCTCCAATCTCTTGACCGGGGCCTGAGGCCCTGAGAAGATCAGAGACTTCTCCCTAGGGCGTGGGACAGGTGAGACGCACTCCACCCCGCGCATCTGCCTCCCCGTCCACTGTCCACTTCGACAAGGTCTGCACTCCCTCAAGCCAAAGCCCTCCGTTGGCCGCCCGGAGTCCCTCTGTCTGTCTGTCTAGGTGGCTGTTTCCCAGGCAGAACAGCTGGACAGAGGGAGAGGGAGGGCAGGAAGGCAGGTTTGCCCTCCTGCAAAAGTAATGGAAGACCCAGGTGTGAGTTCCCAATCCACCAGCCTGGCCTGGGGTGGGGTTGCGTGGGGTGAGCTGCTGGCATTGGAAAACCTGATGTGTGTCAGGTGGAAGAGGGGTGGGGTGAGCTCTGGCTGGGTCAGGGCTGGGGCTGGGGTGGGAGGCCTCTTGAGAGCGGCTGCCTCCCAGGAAGGAGCATGGGCAGCCTGAGCATCCACGGCAGGTGAAGTTGAGGTCTGCTCGCTCCAGGAAGTGTGAACTGTGGGAGCCCCGTGTGGCTCTGTGCCTCACCCGCTTCTATGGTAACCTTTGGCTGTGGGAAGTCAGGAAGGGCTGGATTTGATTCCTGGGCTCCCAGTGCTCACAGACAGGAGAGCCCCAGCCAGTGACTGCTTGGGGGGCTCTGGCCTCTGTGTCAGTTCTTTAGGTTCAGGACCCACTCTGCTTCTAGCCTAGAGTGCAAATCGGGAAGTATCAGACTCACATGACTGTTTTCACTCAATCTAGTGAGAGGATGTTTTGTCTCTACTGTCTGAATGCTGGGTAGTGTTGCTAATGGTGGCACCTTTAGGCCTTCAGGTCAGGGCATGTTCACCTGCTCGGAACCCTCGATGGCTGCTGTTAACAACACCTCTGCACAGTGGCCAATGCCCTTGGCAAACTGTGCCTCCTTGCTCCAACCTCCATTCCCTGTTTTCCCTCAGTAAACACACCTCCTCCTGCCCTCCTCTGCATCTACCCTGGGGCCTCTGCTGGCCACCTTCCAGCTGCCTGGCATACCTTTCCTCCCTTCAACTTGGAGGTCTACACAACCTTCAAGACCAGCTCAAGGCTCTTGGCATAAGACAAGTCTGCGGAGTTGGGTCAGACACTAGCAGACCTTTTCCAGCTCTGGCTTTCCCAAATTCATTCATTCATTCAGCAAACATATCCTGAGAGTTCCCTTAATTCTATGCCTGGGAGGTAAGGGAGGCTCCCTGGAGCCTGAAAGGACGCAGGGTGGGGGCTATCCACAGGGACCGCCAAGGAACACCATACTCCTGCTGAAGGAGAAGGGAGGCTCCCCAGAGCTGGGGTGCCGAAGGAGGGAACCTACAAACTGGAAGACAGACCTTTAATCTTGGGATTTCTATTGGCATCAACAATATATAGCAGTGTGTGGCCCAGCTCAGGGTGGGCATCAGTGAATTTTTCTTGAACTCGAGAGGAGGAAAGTGGTGCTGGGGGCTGAGGGTCTGCCCCTAATTTGAGTTTTCCCTTCCTCCTGCCTTAATACCCCATGGGGGGGGGTCATAGTTACTTTCTCAGTAAAGGTAGCCCTGAATATGGCACAGGTATTTGTTTCCAGCACCGGGCTGGGCCCATCTTTTCATTTAACCCTTGTGAGTACTGGCTTTCCATTCCTAACTGGTGAACAGAGGCTCCAGGAAGTGGAGCAACTCCACTCTTCCATTTTAAACAGTAGTTAGCATTGGAACTCAGCTCTCTGCCTGAGGCAGAGGAAGCTGTCCCAGTGTTCCAAGGATTTGAGTCCCATGCTCTCAGTAGACTTGAAGCTCCCAGAGCCCAGGGACCTGCTTCTTTGCTGTTTTCCCTACATACTTCCCACACGTCGGGACACATGGAAGGATCCTGGGAGCTTATGTTGCTCCACAGTCTTATGAGAGCAAAAGGGAAAATTGAGATGGGGCAGTGGCATGGAGAGTCAGACAGCAAATCCCAGAGCTGGGGCTGCCTCCAATGGTTCTGACCATGTCTGGGAAAGCTGGGGGACAGGGAGGAGTCCTTGGGGCCACCATTCCCTGGAGTCTAGTCCCACCTCTTCACCCCTACAGCCCAGCACCTCTCTGCCCTGAGCAGGCTCATTACTCCTCACCTGTGCATTGCACTGCCTTGCAGGCTACCCCTGCCATGCCTGCCCGTTACACTCACGCTCCCTGGGGCCTGCTCATTGCCTGAGACAAGGCTGACACTCGCTGGCCTTGCATGGCCTGAGCGCTTGGCTGCTGTGTCTTCTGTTACCCTTTGCTGTCCTTACATGCCACCAGCCAGCCTCATGTGCTTCCTAGCATTCACAGCATGGAACCTTTTGCCCGAGCTGCATGCTGACCCGCACCCCCACCTCCCATTACTGGAATCTTCTGGGCCTGTGTTCTGGAATCTTGTAATGAACAGGTCATGCCTACTTCCCCAGCCAGTTTTGCCTAGGAAGCTGCCTCAGCTTCCCTCCCTCATAGCTCCGATGACCCTGAGATTATCAGACTCAGTTTACACCTAATGCTATAGACAAGGACCATCACACAGAAGTTTAATGTGAGCTACAGGTGCAATGTAAACCTTTCTGGAAGTCACATTTAAAACAGTAAAATGAAACGGGTAATCTTAACTAATAGACCTACTGCATTATCCAGTAATCAATATAGAAATAAATGAAAATTATTGTATCATTAATATGGAGGTACTTTATATTCTTTTTTGTATGATGCCTTTGAAATCCATGCACTTAACAGCACATCTCAGTTTAAACTAGTTGCACTGCAGTTGCTCTAGAGTCATGTATGACAAGTGGCTGCCAGAGAGAGCTGTGAGCGTCTTAAGACCAGGAGCCCATCACTGTCTCCAGACCCTGGCAGTGCTTGGCCCAGGCAACAGCGGCATAATAGGGTGCTGAAGACTGGGGCTGGGGCTCAGCTTGGCCACTTAAGCACTGTGACACTGGCTGACCCCAGCAAGCCTCAGCTCCCTGATCTGTAAAGCTATGCACCCATCTTTGGTATGGTTCAGTGTACTGATTTTTACAGATACAAACTGAAGACCAGGGAGGAAGATCGGCCTGGCTAGTTGAGTGCACAGCCTACCCGGAAACCTGTGGTCCTTCCTTCAGATCCTTCTCCCTAGCCTCCTGCCCTGAGAGAGTTTGTGACCTGGGTTTGTGCTCATACTTCTGTCTGCAGTGGAGGAAAGGAACAGAGATCCTTGCTGTGGTCTAAGGCTGGCGGCTCCTGGGGTTAAGGCTGGAGAGCCAGGTGTAGGATTTGTAATGTGCTGAGGTCTGTAGACTGGCCCTTGGGGGACTAGGATGGCAGAAGTGTGGCAGGGCAAGTGTAGGGCCAGGCTGCTATGTGTCATTCGCTGCTGCTGCTGCCTGACCCTCTGGAGCCTGGGATAACTGTGAGCCAGGAACTGGAGCCCAAGTCCATTTAGGTCATGAAGGGGCTGGGGATTTAGCTCAGTGGGATAAGTGCCTGCCTGGGAAGCACAAGGTCATGAGTTCAATCCCTGGTACCAAAAAACTAAACAAACAAAAACCCTCTTAGGTCATGAAGACCTGTCAGGTCTAAGAGGCCTGGCTGCCACCCCTCTTCTTCTCCTCATCCCTTTTCTCTCTGGGACCTCATCCTGCTAGGGACCCTTTACACTGCCATGCTCATCTGGGTGGGCAGTGGTTATTGGTACTAGAATGTCCCCTCAAGCACAGAGCTATGGACAGTGCCTCAATTTAGAGACTTGGCTGACCCATGAGGAGGACAGCACAGTATCTGAAATAGCACAGCAGCCCCTTGGGCTGCAGGAACCCCCAGCAGCTAGAGTGTCTGCAGCATCTTGGGGTGCAGGTGGGCCCAAGTTGAAAAGGCCCAAGCAGCGTCTGGACAAGGGAAATGGGAGAAGCAGAGATTCCAGGCTGGGGACTGTGCGGTCAGGAGGTAGATAACATTTACTGAGCACCCAGTGAGTGAGTGAGTATATGCATCTCACTGAGCCCCCGTCTCCCCACAAGGACAGTTCTGTTGCCATCCTGAGGACAGAGGAGAAGAGTAGGTTAGAACTGTTTCAAACTTTCCCCAAGTCACATAGCTGATGAGAACCGGAGCGAGTTCACAGCCCTGGCCATGCAGCTTTGGGGCACATCCTCTTGACCTGATGGTGGTGTCTGTTCAAGCTCTGTTAGCCCAAGCCTAGGTGCTCTGGGGGTTGTGGTTCCCAAGCTAGTAGGGAGGTTCAGCCTGGACCTTGTGCTCTGCTCTCCAGTGGATGCCCTTGAGTGCCCACTCCCCCCACGCAGTGGAATACGTTACCGTGCAGTCCCACAGTAGCCCTAGCAGCTTCTTGCCACCTAGTAGGTGCCAGGTGCTTTGAGCCTGGCGCCTTACTGACTGCTCATAGGAGCGTGCGTTTAGGCAGAGTGCTTACATGCAGATGGGGAGGCTGAGGCTCAGCGAGCTCAGAGTTGCCATGTGGTGGAGGTGGGACGCAAGCTGGGCTGTAGGACTTAGAGTGACAACTCACCATGTCCCAGAAATGTCGTCTGAGTCCCTGGAAGAAGAACTCGGGCCCCAACCCTGAGCCAAGTCTAGGCCCATGGGACTGCTGGGACAATCTCCCCGGCGTCTTCCTTAGGCAACATCTTCTTCCTGCTGTAGCTGGGAACTATGCAGGTGGCAGCTGTCATGTGGCTGGGCATGTAAACACCAGGAATGGGATGTGAGAGGTCATGGCGGCCTCCTCTGCCAGGTCTGTGCTTGGCCTATGCCTGGACACGCAAAAAACCCACAGCCCAGGGTGTGAACGACACCTCTGAGCATTCACAGTCCAAATAACACTGAGCCTTGAGCCATCTCAGAACCTTCCCTGTGCCATAACCCTGGAGAAGGTTCCCAGAAAAGATGCTGCAGATTGCACATGAGAGTAGAAGAGTAGAAGCAGCCTGTGCCAAGGTGTGGAGGGGACACTCACTATCCTGTAAAGTGGGGTGGCTGGGAGAGGACAGTTGACAGTCTGTGGATCCCAGAGTAGCAAGCTGATGTGCTGGGACACACCTGCTCGTGCTGACCCTCCCTGATCTGTAGGTGCCAGAGGAGAAACAAGGGTTCCCTTCACGGCCTGTACCAGGGTGCAGGAGCTCAACAATGTTCAAGTCCTGCCTCATCTTCCCCATTCTGTGAAAGGAGACCCAGCCTGGAGAGAGAGCATTGTGGAAGGTCCTGCAGAGCTACCTAAAGAGTAGGTTTTGGCCTGCCCTCCAGAGGGCAGTCCTTCTGGGGGTGCAGAGTGTACACAAATCAGCAGGCCAGCAGGGTACCAAGGGTGGGGTCCACAGTGTGTGCTGCCTGTGCCCCGCAGGCGCGGTCATGACTTTTGAAGGTCCTAGCCATGAGCCGAGGTAAGTTGGCCCTGGTGCCAGGGAGACTTGACTGGACCCTCCTGTAGGCACTATGGCCCGGAGCAGGGCACTGCTGCTGCTCCTGCTGCTGCCGCCACAGCTGCACCTGGGACCTGTGATTGCTGTGAGGCCCTCGGGGTTTGGCCAGAGTGGCACCCAGAGCCAGAGCCCTGAGGAGAGCGAGTTTGTGGAAGAGGAGCCTGTGCTGGTCCTGAGCCCTGAGGTGCCAAGACCTGGCCCTGCCACCATTGACTGCCCCCGGGACTGTGCCTGCTCCCAGGAGGGGGTCGTGGACTGTGGCGGCATCGACCTGCGTGAGTTCCCAGGGGACCTACCTGAGCACACCAATCACTTGTCCCTGCAGGTGAGGCTGATGTTGCGCCAGCGGTCACCGGGGGCTGCTCCCTGCACTCGAGGCTGTCTTCCCAGAACCCTCCCCATTCACCCGGAGCCTCCAGGACTTGTGGCCTTTCATCCCCATGTCAGGGTGCTGAGTAGGTCTGATCTGAGGAGTCCTGTTTGAAATCTGGGCACACAGCACTGAGACCACATAGTCTGCTTATTCACTGAGAGGGGTCGGCTCAGTCTAATGATGGACACTGACAGACCTGCTGTACCCTGCTTGTAGCTGGGTACAAGCAGGGTACAGAGCCAGAAAAAGCAAACTAGCTGACTGGCTTAAGTACTCGGGAGCTTCAAGCACAGAGGACCTTCCCCTTGAGAAGTGGCCTGGCCTCCCAGATTGGGTGGACTATGGGACATCCAGGGCAGCTCTGGGAAAATCCTCAGGGTCCTCAGGGAGCGAGAGAGCCTGCCATACCTTTTCCAGAGAAGATCAAGTCTAGTGACCCTCAAAGGTCACACAGCACTGGTTGGGAGCCTGGCCTGGATTGGCCCATAACAGGAAGGGACAAGTCAAGGACAGCGATGATGAAGTTCATTGGCCCACATATTTATTCAGCAGCCTGACTCTTGGATGCCTGCCCAGTGCCCCCGCTTCTATGTGGGGTGCTGGGGATGCAGGAAGGGCTTGGACACACCCTGCTCATCAGGTGCTTCCAGTCTGTGGGTGTCCATGTGTGGGCTTCTTGAAGGCAGAACTCAGGTCTTTGTGGCCACTGCTGTGCCCCCAGTATCCAGGGCCTGATTCTCATGGAGCAGAATCCCTGAGGCAGGTACCCAAGCCAGGGATAAGTCCTAGGACAGGTGCTGAGGATAGCTGTACCCCTCCCGCCTCCTGCTCATGCTGCTTCCTCATTGCTCTAGAACAACCAGCTAGAGAAGATCTACCCTGAGGAACTCTCCCGGCTGCAGTGGCTAGAGACTCTGAACCTCCAGAACAACCGCCTGACCTCCCGAGGTGAGGGGTCGCCAGAGACAGGGGATACCAGGTAGACTCGGGGACCTGAATGGTGGACCAAGATCCTGAGTGTGGGCAGAGCAGGCCTGAGCTGGCTGGCCAGGGGCTGCACGAGGACGGGCTCGACACCCAGCAGGGGCTCTCTGAGGCTATCCAGCCAACCCTGGGTGTCCCCAACCCCAAGTGTCCCAAGACTTTACTATAGACAGTTCGGCTCACAGAGGCCTTTAGAATCAGTCCACTTTTTTTTCATAGAATAAAACAGTTTTATTGAGGTATAACTTACATTATCATTTGATGAGTTCTAGTAAGTTTATGCAGTTACACAACCACTGTCATAATAATTCAACCGAGTCATTTTTTTCTTAGTAGCTTTACATTCACAGCTGAACTCATCCCCAGCCTGGTAACCTTCATGGTCTCACTAAGCAGTTCACTCCTGGCGTCCCTGGTGTTGCAAAAGCTCTCACTGGCTGTCATGTTACACCCTGCAGCAGGGTAGCCAATGTAGCGAAGCTGTGTGGTTTATATAACTGTTCCTACGCCTTAGAAACTTGGCTGGGTTCCAGCATCTGGGGGCCTAGAAGCCTGGAACTAAGTGTCATCTCTGAAGAGGGGCCATCCTGGCTGGGCTCCCAGTAATGTGACATCTATCAGAAGCGCCAGGGCAGAGCCAGGTGGTGGGGAAACCCAGCTCAGCCCCACCCGCCTGTGGATGGGCCTGGGGTGAGGGGGAGCTCTGACCCCCGCAGCAGCCCTCAGGAGAGCACTCCTTCCAGGCGGAAGGGTCAGGCGGGGTTGCTCAGTCCCTCAGCAGACATTTAACCACTCGTGCCTGCATGGGGCCACGTGAGCGAGGAGAAGGAACGCAGAGCTGGACGGGGCCATCTGGACCATCTGGGAAGGGGTTCAAGCTGCCCCTGCCTGCTCCTCTGGCAAGTGGCCTGGCGTGGGGGTGGGGTGGCTCTCATGCTCCCCTGTAGCGTCTCCTTCATCCAGGGCTCTGGCCTGTCCTTTGAAGGGCTCCCCGAGGAGGCGTTTGAGCACCTGACCAACCTCAATTACCTGTACCTGGCCAATAACAAGGTGAGGGCTGCAGAAGGTAGAGTGTGCTGCCCTGTCCTCCGGTGCGGTCTTCCCCAGAATTCTGTGCTCTTTCACCAGCCATTTCTGGTCTGGCAGGTACTGAGTGCTGCTCAGACACAACCCTGGGAGATGGGAAGCAGTCATGGAGTTCAGCCCTGTAACCCAGGGAGAGGAAAGCCAAGTCCTCCTGTAGCATAAAAGCACCTAAGCTCCAAATATTTAGTGTGTCCCAAAGCCCCATCCCAGCCCCATCTCTGAATGTTCCCGAAGTGCCCACCAGACTCGGAGCCGTGAGCACCATGCCATGTCTGAGGCAGCCTCTAGCCCTGCCCACCCTTCAGGCTTGAGAGGCAAAGGTCTGCCTGCCTTTTCGATATCTCCTCTAGGTATCTGTGAAAGGGACATTACTGATTGCAGCCCCCAAGCCCCCAGCTCCCCATCTTTGTGAAGGGCACCCATACCACCCATAGCGCCACTTGCGTGAGCCACAGATCAGGAGTCTCCCGGCCCCCGAGCCTCCCTCACCATGTCCAGCCCCTCGGCTGCCCACAGGCAAAAGGTGCACCACCCACCACCCAGTACCCTTCTGCCTCATTTTCTCCCCCTTTCTCCTCAGGGAAGCCAGAGGCCTTTAAAGAGTGCCCTGCTTGTACCCCTCTACTGCGCACCCCACTCCAGGATGTGCCTGCGGGGTGGGGGAGGCAGGTGTAGAGAGCCTCTTCGGCTGAGCTGAGTGCCGGGGGAGCTGGAGATGGTTTTGCTGTCAGGAAGTGGGACAGGTTTCCACTTTAGAAAGATGGTCTGGTTACCAGAAAGAGAGAAGTAAAGAGGTTCAGAGGAACAGCCAGCAGTGGACTTCAGAGCTGGCCTCTTTCCTTCATTGGTCTTCATGCCTGACTCTTCCCTTTCCAGCTGACGTTGGCACCCCGATTCCTGCCAAATGCCCTGATCAGTGTGGACTTTGCTGCCAATTATCTCACCAAGATTTATGGCCTCACCTTTGGTCAGAAGCCAAATCTGAGGTCAGAAGGGTGGTCCTGGACTTGGCGGGGAAGGAAAATGGGGCTGAGGTAGAGCCGTGGGAGCACAGACAAGCCACCAGGCAGGGTTTGCTGTGCAGTGGGGCACCAAGGTCTGGGGCTCTGGTGGAGAGGCACCCGGGCTCAGGAGGGGCTGAGACTTTAGGAAGCTGAGACCTAGATATATGAGAGGACTCAGCCCAGGAGGCAAGAATGGCAAGCATTTTGTGTGAGGCTGGGGCTGGGGCTGAGGCTGGGGCTGGGGCTGGGGCTGGGGCTGCAGCGTGCCCTCCAGTGCCCTTCCCTGGGCCTGGTGAGGAGGAGCCTGGGCTGGGGTTAGGAACTCCTACTTCTGCCACTAGCTGGTAGAGTGACTGACCTTCTGATTGCTGGCCTCTGGCTGTGGAAATGGGGTCTGAGGCTCTTTGGCTCTGTACCCTCAGGTTAAGATGGGAGAAGAGAGTCCTGAGCCCCATTTTCGGATTGATCAAAGGTTTAAGGGTTCCCTAGAAGCTGGCTTGGCGTTTGGGGGAGCCGAGGTGGGTGAGAACCTGTGCCTTAACCGTAGGTCTGTGTATCTGCACAACAACAAGCTGGCGGATGCCGGGCTGCCGGACAACATGTTCAACGGCTCCAGCAACGTTGAGATCCTCATCCTGTCCAGCAACTTCCTGCGCCACGTGCCCAAGCACCTGCCTCCTGCCCTGTACAAGCTGCACCTCAAGGTGGGGAGAGACATGGCAGGGACAGAGCAGAGCAGACCCCACTGCAGGGGGAGGAACCCAGCCCACGCAGGCATAGTGTTACCAAGGGAGGCTGCGAGGCTGTGGACATGTGGCAGATCCCAAGCCCACTGTGGGGACACAGGCTGGACACTGGGCACCAGGCTCTAGGTCTGAGTCCCTTTCCGGTGGTTCCTCAGGCCCCTCTCTATACCTAACCCTCAGGCCCTGGGCTTGCCCTTCGCCTCTCCCTCACCCTCTGCTCCCTGCTCTTCCACCGTAGAACAATAAGCTGGAGAAGATCCCACCAGGGGCTTTCAGTGAGCTGAGCAACCTGCGAGAGCTGTACCTGCAGAACAACTACCTAACTGATGAGGGCCTGGACAATGAGACCTTCTGGTGGGTGGGTCCCCATCTCAGCTCAGCCCTGGTGTCACTGACTCTCAGCAGGCTCCTCCCAGGGCCGCTTCAGCCAGCCATGGTCACACATCCCTCCCATCTCCCCTGGCCATGCTCCTTGGAAGATCTTTGAGGCTCATGCTTCTGTTGACATTTCTGTCTCCAGAATAAGTGGCTACTGAGATGGCAGAGAGTCAAGTGCTGCTGAAGGAGATTGGCTCCTTGGTACAAAATGCAAATTCAAGCATTCTTGCTGAGGGCAAATATGTTTTCAGTTTGTGGGCCCAACATAGCCACAGAAGGCTAACGTTCAGTGATGGTCTTCAAATAAATCCCCACAAGTCAGAAATGATGCAAAATCATTGCAAAACCTTCCTGCACTAATGCATAATGTATGGTTGAAAACTGGTTAATATTTAAATTTTAAAAATTTATCACAGTGTAAGATACATTGCCATTAATTCTCCTCAACATACCCCCTCTCTTCAAAACCATCCATCCCACCATTCTTGCCATTTTCAAAATCAGTTCTCAAACTCCTTCTTCCTGAGTATCTTTCGTCATGCTGTTGACTGCCTCAAGTCCTGGACAAATTCAAAATATTTGCCTTTTGTGGTCATTTGACTTTGAGGAGAGACCGGAAGTCACATAGTGCCAGGTCTAGTGACTAAGGCGAATGAGGACTCACTGTGGTGGTTTTGTGAGACGGCCTTTCTGTCGGATGGCACCTGGCAGCAGCATTCACTGTAGTTTTGATCGCATCTCTTAAAGACACGGAAAAGGGGACTCAGATTGCTTCTGATGGGCTCAGTGTGCTGGGGTGGTCGATGGCCAGGTGTTTTTTTTTAACATAAGAAAATATTTATAACTGAAAATTCACCACATATTTTGGCATGTCCTTGAGTCAACCCAGAGGGAGGCTGTGGGAGGCCCAAGGTGTGGGGTGACAGAGCTCAGTGACCTCAAGGGGGTCTCTACGGGTCCTCTCGGGAGTCATGGTGGGAATGGCGGATGCGGGCTCGGCCCGGTGTCCTAACCTAATTCCCCACCCTGCTGCCACCCCCAGGAAGCTCTCCAGCCTGGAGTATCTTGATCTGTCCAGCAACAACCTGTCGCGGGTCCCCGTGGGGCTGCCGCGCAGCCTGGTCCTGCTGCACCTGGAGAAGAACGCCATCCGGAGGGTGGACGCCGACGTGCTGACCCCCATCCGCAGCCTGGAGTACCTGCTGCTGCACAGCAACCAGCTGCGGGCCGACGGCATCCACCCGCGGGCCTTCCAGGGCCTCAAGCGGCTGCACACAGTGCACCTGTACAACAACGCGCTCGAGCGCGTGCCCGGGGGCCTGCCCCGCCGCGTGCGCACCCTCATGATCCTGCACAACCGGATCACCGGCATCGGCCGCGAGGACTTTGCCACCACCTACTTCCTGGAGGAGCTTAACCTCAGCTACAACCGCATCACCAGCCCGCAGGTGCACCGCGACGCCTTCCGCAAGCTGCGCCTCCTGCGCTCGCTGGACTTGTCGGGCAACCGCCTGCACGCGCTGCCCCCGGGACTGCCCCGCAACGTGCACGTGCTAAAGGTCAAGCGCAACGAGCTGGCAGCCCTAGCGCGAGGGGCGCTGGCGGGCATGGCCCAGCTGCGAGAGCTCTACCTCACCAGCAACCGCCTGCGCAGTCGCGCCCTGGGCCCCCGCGCTTGGGCAGACCTCGCCCACCTGCAGGTAAAGGGGGCTGGCTAGCCTGGGGCGCCACTGGTGTGGCTTCCCGGAGCCACTCATCTGCTGGGACTCCGTGAGGGCCGGGCGTAGAGGAGGTTCCTCTGCCACAGCCAGGCTGGGCTCATATGGCTGGTGTGAGCCCAGACCCTGCAGACCTATGAATAGAGGGAGGGCTCGGGAGGGTCTGACTGGACAGGCAGATGCACGCTTGAGAGGGAGTATGGAGGTAAGAGGTCAGAGCTACAGGTGAATTCCCATGGCTCGGGAGGACTGGAGGGCGCTTTGAGGGTGGGGCACAAGAAAGTCAGGCTTACCCACCTGCAGGGACAGGTGCTTGCAGGAGGCTTTGGGGCTGGGTGGGGGCCTCACCAGTCTACAGAGGGATAGGGGTTGGGTAGGGGTCTGTCCAAGGCATTCTGGGGCTGTTAAGGAGTGGTGGCTGCTGTGGCCTCGTGGTCAGAGGCAGGCAGGGTCGTCTGGGCATGAGTCAAGGCTCCAGGTGACAAGTGAACCTCCCCGCAGTGAGCGTGGTCAGAGGGGAGTCCTTGGAGAACTGGGATGGCGGGCAGAGGTCCTGCTGCTGGCCTGCCACAGCCCTTCTGCTGCCTGACCAGAGCCACCCTTCGTGACAGACCCAACACAGGCTCAGGGCCTCCATGTGGCTGTCCCTTCCGCCGCAGGCATCCTCAGGGCTTTCTCTGCTGTCTTTCTGAGGGACTGCTCGGTACTGTCTCCTTGGCCTCTTCCTCTGCTGTTTTTCTTCACCAGCTCCATTGCTCCAGACTCGGTCATCTCGAATGGTGCTGCCTGCCCCTCAGTGAGGACAGGCAGATTAGTCCACTGTGTCCATGGCTGTCTGTGGCAGACTCACGGTCACTGCATGTGGAAGGATGACAGGAAAAGCCACCCAACTCCAGCGGAAGTGCTGTCAGGACTGGGATGTCTGGTGGAATGTGGGATGTTGTGGGCAAGGCAGCTGGTCCTGCAAATTAGCTGCGGTCTCTCAACCATTTAGGGAGACACTGAGGCAGGGGAACAGTGACTGTCAGATGTTGTCTGATTAAAGATTATACATCAGCACCTCAGCCAGCCCTGTTTACATTGCTTAGAGCCAGTTGAAGGGAAAAGGAAATGGCTTAGCCAGGTCTGTACACATCAGTGAATGGAACATAGGGCCTGGTTTAGCCAAAGTGGAAGTAATTGCTCTGCATTCAAGTAGAGCCCTCTACACTCCACTGCTGCATATTCTTACTCACTGAAGGGACAGGGTGGGCATCTAGGGAAACCTGGAAGCTACCTATTCGCTGCCACCTACCTCCAGTGGCTCCCCAGAACCTGCCCCACTCTGCTGCCTCCACACCCCCCAGTCTGTCTACTCTCCAGCCTGCTGCCCACACCCAAGTCAAACCACCCATTGCTCCTGGACCCCAGCTTTCCAGGAACTCGCCACCCTGGTAGTCCATATGCCACCAGACAGTGTTGGCAGCTGCATGCCCTTTTGTATTCCTGCCCTGATTCCTTATCCTCACTGCCGCAGCACTCGCAGGAGGGGGCTCTTCCTCTACTGTGGCTCTGTTGACAGCAGCTATTGCTGCTGCCTTGGAGCCACCCAGTGCCGCATCATAGCTGGTTCACCTACTTGTCCTTGTCAGTCTGGCTTTCTGAGGTGAAAGCCTGTCTCAGTGGAACCCATGTCCACTACATCCAGGGACGTTTGCGATGCAGGAGGAAGTGCTGTGGGATGCAGGGAGGGACACCAGGGAGCCTGAGTTAGGGGAGGTTACAGAGAGGCCCCCTAAAGTCCATGAAGCCATGCTCCCCTTCAGTCCTGGACCATCTTGCCCAGCTATCCAGCTTCTGTGCCCCGACTTCCTGACCCCGACCCCAGCCAAAGGGAGCTCAGGGCCCGCAGGGCTGTCTTTCTGATCCTACGCCCACTGCAGGTGTGTTTGGTTCCTGCAGAGCCCAACGCACTCCCTGGTTGCTGGTTCCTGGGTGCCAGGTGACATGGTGACTCTGAGCTGACCACTCCGGGTCTGGCCATTGTGCCACTGCTGGCTTTGTATCTTCAATTCTGACCCCAGCACATGTGATAGACCTTGAGGTCTGTCAATGGGCAGTCCTCCCCTGCTCCACACATCTCTTTCCATCCCCACCCAGGTTCAATGGGACAAGATTCAAAAGCTGGAGGATCCCCGGTCTCTGACTGTATACTAGGTCCTTGTCTAATGGGAGTGACAGGTGTGTTAAGACACCCTAACTTTATGCGTGAAGGCACAAGGTACTGGGAAAGACTTGTATGAATCATAATAAATGTTTGGATTCAGGCACACCAGGTTCCGGCTTCTTACAGGCTGTGTGGCCTTGGGTAGATTACTCAACCTCCCTGAACTTCTGTTTCTCCATGTAGAAAACGAGGATCATTTAGACTCTTCTCCTCAGCAGGGTTATTTGATTTAGATAGGCTGGGGTCTTGGGGAGAGTTTGTAAGCTGTTGAATGCTTTGCACAAGTGGGAGTCCCTGAGTCTCCTGGTCCCTTCTGCAGCTGCTGGATGTCGCTGGGAATCAGCTCACGGAGATCCCCCAAGGGCTCCCCGCGTCGCTTGAATACTTGTACCTGCAGAACAACAAGATAAGCACTGTGCCTGCCAATGCCTTTGACTCCACACCCAATCTCAAGGGAATCTTTCTCAGGTAGGAACCCCTCATGGGTCTTGTGCACCCCCGCAGAGCCTGCCCAGCTCCAGTGGGACGCTCAAGGCTGCGGGAACAGCCTGTGGTCAGAGCATGCAGCCTGGCTCCATTACCGACCGGCTGAAGACTGTGCATCAGTCAGAACATAGCAGTTTCTGCTGTCTCAGCCTTCAAAGGTGGGGACAGCCCTAGCTGCCTGATGTTCATAGATTTGTAAACAAGCCTCTGCAACTTTAAGAAGTAATACATTTGGGTATTATTGATGCTTATGTGGCAGGAAGGAACCCCATTTACAGCGAGAAGAACTAAGGCCCAGAGAGCATGGTCTCTGGGGGAGAGAGTGGGGGACTGAAATGATTTAGAGGCGCAGCTCCCAGGGGATCCTGGCCCTTCCATCAGAGCAGCACAGTTCTTTCCAATGTTCCATGTACCCACCAAGTTAGCAAGCATAACAGCACAGCTGAAGGCCAGTGCTTGGGAACATAGGGTAGTGTGATGTGCTCTGGGTGGCTTGACATCAGAGCCAAGGCCTCTGCCTTCCCTCACCAGAGCACGTCCTCTGCCCAGTTCAGCTGTGGCCCTGTCTGGGTGCTACCCAAGACCATGGAGTTAGTACCTAAGAGTAGGCAGAAAGGAGGCTCCCATGTCTGCCAGTCCTAAAATTCTCAGTGAGACCGTGTGCAGAGCGAGACTTCCTTTCACTTTATAGATGACCAACCCAGAGCCCTCCCCTGCTCCCAAGCTGCTGTTTCTATCCCAAGAAGCTTACAATTCCCACCTTGTACCACACTTCTGAACCCCACCTTTTCATCTCGCTGTGTCACCCCAGAGGGCTGCCTTCCTCCTATGGCCCTCTGAGGTGGGTAGGCACAGGACCCCGAACCTGGGCTCCTGCACTGACCCTGGTTTGGACGGCTGCCCAGGTTTAACAAGCTGGCTGTGGGCTCCGTGATGGAAAGTGCCTTCCGGAGGCTGAAGCACCTGCAAGTCTTGGACATTGAAGGCACCATTGAGTTTGGTGATACTTCCAAGGACCGTGGCCGCTTGGAGAAAGAAGAGGAGGAAGAGGAGGAAGATGAGGAAGAGGAAACGAGATAGTGACAGATCTGACCTAGGTAGGTGGTCTCTGTGGATGGTGTGCTCTTTACCACTGTCCTGCCCCTGACCCATTCTAGGGTCTTCCTGTCCATTCTTCACCTTTCCCCTCTTCATCTTTTCATTTTCAGTCTCCTGTGTTGGGTTTGCATGTGGGAGGTGCCTGGTCCTGGGTGAGGGGTTGAAATGGAACAGAAGCCCTGGAGGCTGGTGTGTGCCAGGGCATTGTCATCCAGGTTGATGCAGGAACTAGCTGGGCTGGGCACATGGGTCGGGTTCTCAGGCGGGATGTCTGTACTGGCACTGGTGAGCCAGGCACTGTCAGCCTTGAGACAGGTGCCGAAGCTGCTGGGTGGGCGGCATCGCTCAGGGTGAGGGTGGGACCTGCAGAGGAGACTGAGCTGGGGCAGCCGAGATGGGGCTGGGAGACAGGGCTTTGCACCTTCCTGTAACACAGGTGCTTCACACAAGTGCCTGCACCAACACACTGGTCTAAGCATGCACATACAGTCACAAAGCACACACCTGAGGACACACACACTGCACACATCTGCAGAGACACACACATGATTCACCAGCACCAACTATGATATGCCTGCTTGTAAGCATGCTGTGCACACGAGCCTTCACAGGTGGGCACACATGTGCGTGCATGGTGTGAATATGCACAAGCTTTCCAGAAGCAGGGATCCAGCAGTGTCAGCTCTGCCCAGGGCCCACTGCATTTATCCATGTGGAGTCATCCATGCCTTCATGGGGAAAGGGCAAGATGCGAGTGGCTGGAAGGGAGTAGACGCCTTCTCTGGAGAAGTCCAGCCATAAAGAGGTGAGGGAGAGCAGAAGGGGGAAGGCTTCTCTAACTCGATGCTTCCTCCAGGAATGGAGGTGGTGGACTCTGACTTGGGGTGGGGGCGAAGCTGTGTAAGAAGCAAAGTGGGTGTGGGCTGCTGTGGGAACTGTAGGAGGCCATGCTTTCTGCTGGTAGGAAGCCTAGAGGACCCAGTGGCTGCAGTCACAGGCAGGTTAGTGGCTTGGTGGCTGGATCTGAAGCCATGTCAGCCTTCTGACTTCGTGTTTCCCCTGCGCAGTAGGAGGTGCTTAGTAGGCCATGGAGTGGGGAGAAGATGGACCAGAAAATCTGTCATGGCTGGGGTGTGGGACCAAGAGGGGTCCAAGATGAAGAGGTGAAGGAGCAAGGAAGTCAAGTGCATTAAGAAGAGGAGAGTGGAAGGCCTGGGTTCTGAAGCCAGGCTGGGCAGGGATGGAGGCATGGGGAGGGGGAGGGTGACACACAGGCACACTGTCACCAGGAAGACAGGTGGCCGTAGGCATCATCAGAGGTCAGCTAAGACTTGGCAGGGAGCTGTGCCAGAGGTCACAGGGCAAGGGTATGGCTGTTAGAAGAGGCTACCAGGGCACCATGAGGAGGTTGATTTGAAATAGGGCCTGGGGCAGAGAGGCAACTACAGCCTATTGATATATGACAGCAACTCTGTGAGTGGGTGACAGAGGGGAGAGACATCCACGCTGATAGCAGCATGCATGGCAGGGTTATCTGACTGTTGAGCTCAGGCCCAGAGGAATATTCTGGAGTCCCCTGGTCCTGCTCTGGGAGTGGGTTATGAGGTCACACCCCTTCTCAGGAGGCACCACCCTCACACAGAGCCAGAGGTCACCTACAGGGTGACTACCATTCACTAAGGATTCCATGGATCAGGCATGGTGACACATACCTGTGATCCTAGCACTCAGGGGGCTGAGGCAGGAGGATCACCATGAATTTGAAGCCAGCCTGTTCAAGGCTAACCTGAGCTCTCTAATGAGACCCTGTCTCAAATAAAACAAGACAAAACAAAACAAAACATAACATAGCCCCACTAAGAATTGTGTGGTCTTTGTAAGGGGACTGGAGTCCTGAGGTGGGAGACAATCTGCTCCCCTGGAGCACACCGGCTACAGTCAGGTAGGTTGTGAGGGCCCAGAGAGTGGACAGAGAGACCCAAAAGCCATCCTTCCCATGTTGGCATGGGCACCCCTCCTGGGCACCAGGCTTCTGAGGCAGCTCCCCTCCCCACTTACAGTAGCATGGCTTTCCCAGCGCCTCAAGTGGGAACCTCTGGCCCTGTCCCCAGGCCAGTGTGGCTGGTGCGTTGCTTCCGTGGGGCACTGACTCTCCAACGTGTTCCACAGAATGATGGACCGTGGACCCCTTTCTGCAGCACGTGCCATGTCCTGTGAGCCTCATCTGCACACTCACGCGGATTCGCCCAGCGCCAAACCCGTGGATCACCCTGCCTGCCATAGGCTGAATGCATCTTGGGTCCCCACCTGGTCCTGCAATGTGTCCCTTGGCCAGACACATGCAGACACCATGTCACATCCCTACACACCCAGTTCAGGTGCTTACACAGCCAACTGCCATCACCCTCCAAATGGTTACACTCTCCAGCTGAGACCTACCATTGCGGCCATGCCTGCCGCCTGAGTCACACAGGCTCAGGCGGGCCTGTCCTTCCCTGGCACATTTAGCATGTGCACACACACACACACACACACACACACCCCAGCAGCTCTGACCCATACTGCTCACCATCCGCCTGGTCCTCTGTCCATCCACTACCTGGAGAAGACACAGGATTATTTTTCTGCTCCGTAGCCAGCTGCTTTCTGCTGTCTGGAATTCACAAAAGCTGGCTCATTCCTTTCCCTCCTTCAGGGACAGGAACCTTCTGGATTTCTGCCCCACCAGGTGCTGGGGCAGTCACCCTGCTGAGTGTCCCTCCCTGCTGTGCCCTGGCAAACCACTGGCACTTTGGAAGGACAGTCCTCATGGAAGTGAGTGGGAGGCCTCCTGACTGCTGCTGGGTGCCTGGCGCCGGGGAGCCGAGGCTGTGGAGCTGGAGGACCAGCCGGAAGGGCCAGGCTGTACCATGAGACACTCCATACTTTGGGCCTGCAGGGAAATTCTGGGTGCCATTTTTTGTTTTTAGTTTTTTTTTTTTTTTTTTAAGAAAAGAAAAATGATAAAAATCTCAAAGCTGACTTTTCTTGTTATAGAAAAACTAATATAAAAGCAGTATCCCTATCCTTGCAGCTGGCGTGTCTGTGTGTGCTTCCTGCCAGGCTCTGAGCTGGGTCTGCTCAGGGTGGACAGGATACGAGTGCTGCTGAGCACTGCTAGACCGGCAGGAACCAGAGCAGAGGCCTGGGAGCTGCATGGGCAGAGGCCTGGGCAGATGAGCTGCATGGGCAGAGGCCTGGGCAGATGAGGTGTGGTGGTAGCTAAGGAGGCTGAGAACTGTGTGTAGACCCTTAGGTGGGCAGGAATAAGCAGATGGGACTGGGACCACCACACCAGGCCTACAAACCCAGCAAAGGACCTGCCAGTCATGGGCTACTCAGCATGCATCTGGAGAATCACCTTTTCACTACGGGGCTCTTACCAGTGGGGTCTGTCCCGTGGAAGTGGGAGGAGGAGACAGGCTTAGGAGCTGGTGCAGAGCTGAGTTAGAGGCACAGTCTCTCGGGGCAGGCCTGCCCAGGGAAGAGATGACAGACATGCCCAGTGTGCTCCCTCTGGGCCAGAGCTAGGCCTGGGGGAGGAAGCTGCAGGAGGTGGCACATAGTTCTAGGCAAAGACACCTTTGCTGGACAGAGCTGCCCCACAGTAAAGTGCAGTGCCCAGGAAGTAGTGACCTGGGCATTGCTGGAGGAGTGTAAGCACACAGCTGTCAAGGCTGCTAAAGAACAGATTCATGCCTTGTAGTGAGGCTAACTCCACTGCTTAAAAGGTCTTAGACCCACACAAAGGTGAAAGTGACCGACAGTCTGACATCCGGCCTCTCTTTGGTGATGAGGCCTCTCAAATGGAAAGAAGTCTTGTGGTGGCCATGTGAGCCCCAGCCCTGCAGTGACTGGAGCAGTGTGGGGCCCAGGCCCTTTCTGGACTCCTCACACTGTCATGCTAAGAGGAAGATGGATGTAGATCAGGAGCTAGGGTGGAAGCAGGTGCCTTCCTGACTCTCAGGGTGACCTCAGGAGGCTTGTCCCCCCCCCCATGTCACATCTTCGTGAGTGTGATGGTGTATGACCCTCCTATACCCTGGCCTCCTGCAGGCACCGAGGGCTAGGGAATGGGGGAGACCCTGGATGTCACGGTGTCCCCTCTCTAAGGCAAAGCACTCACCAAAGGAGCAAGACTGGGAGATGTGTTCCTCTTACGGTCCCACTGCAGAGCACGGCCCTGGCCAGGGACACAGTGCCTTGGTCAGATAGTGGTCCCTGAATACGGCCCTTGGACAACTAATCAGCACTCTGTCTTCTGCATGCGACAGCACAGACAGGGCTGTCCTCACTATGGCTGCCAGGTTGGGCTCATCTGCATGCTGGCAGCCTCCACTGCCCAGAGTGAGGGCTCTGAGCAGAAGAGACTTGAAAAACAAAAGATCTTTATTTAGTTGTCACTGAATTTGCAAACACAGAAAGGGATGGAAATTGTGACTTCATTTTGTCACATGGGCCTTTGAGGAGTTCCAACCCCAGGGTGCCATCGGGGCTTGCCCACCTGTCCCTAGGAAGCTGGCCTGGATGTCCCCACCAGGCCTTCCACAATCCCTGGTAAAGATATCCATCTCCACATTGGACAAGTTGTGTGGGACTCAGCCAGTGGGCAGGAATGGGGCAGGCCATGGCGCATGGAAGGCAGCAAGGAGGTCTCAGTCCAGGACAGGACCAGCCTTCTGGACAGCTGTTTATGTGAGGCCTAATGCTGTGCGGTGGAATGGAGGCTGCCCCGACCTGGACATGGCTGGGACCGAAACCAGGACATTGTTGTTATGTCCTCATAAATTAGAAGCAGTAGTGGCTGCAAAGCCACTCTGCATCTGTCCCTGCAGGCCACTCTGCCTACAGGATGGAGTAGCCAGGGCTCAAAAGACTTGAGTTAGCATCCTAGCCCTGACATTGCTTTCTCAAGACGGTGGGCAAGTGCTCAAATCTGTGGCCCAGAAAATGGGGATGACAGCCCCCATACCTGACACCCACATAGGCTTGCAGCTAGGGTTTGGGCTTGGCAGGCCATCACTCCCTGGCTGGGGCTCCTGAATGCACCCTCTCCTCCCTGATACCTTATTTCCCATCTCTAAGGCTAATTACAGCCTCTCAGGGAAAGCAGAATGCATGAGCCGGTGCCCGCCAGCTGCTCGGCTGCGTGTGTGAGCTGCGGGTTCAGCTGCTGCCCCATGAGCTCAGACATTGGTCTCCAGCTCACTGATCTCAATGGTGCAGTGATCCAGGCTGGCCATGGCCAGCTCCTCATCCTGCTCCACCTGCACAGGGATATGGTGGGGGCAGGCGGGACCGAGGGTCAGCTCTGAGGCCTCGGCCACGCTCTTCACACAGCCATTCTGCTGGGTTGCCACGATCTCCTGAAGGCTCACCGGCTTGGTCTCACAGGGTGGCAGCTTCTGGAGAAGGAACGTGAGATTTGGTAGCAGTCGGAGGGACTGAAGGTGGTTGGAGCAAGTGAGCTTGGGGCTGGGAACCCAAAAAAGAGATTTTCCTACAGAAAATCTAGGTGTTCCTGCAGGTCACAGGTCTCTTTGACACCAATCTCCAAGCTGTCCTGGACCCAACTGGACCTGTGGCCGACTCACAGGTTATTCCAGGTAATGGTGACTCTCCTGCCCAGGTCTCTACTTCTCCATGAAGTAGGGGTGGACTACACGTGGCTACAGAGGAACCTGAGGAGACCATCCAGCCCTATGCAGTTCCCCAGACATGTAACTTAGCAGGATGGTTCCATCTTACACTAGGGTCTGAATCCCCCAGGGCAGGGGACTTTACAGTAGTTGCTATTACTTCTCTTGTCTCGATCAGAGCTGGTCCAGGGGAATTCCTCACCCTGTGAGGACACCAAGTCCCAGGGGGATGGAGGGATTGGCCAAAGACTGCCCAGCAGTGGGTGGGAAGCCTGCACCCTTGTGGTGGCCCCTGAGAGGGAGCCCTGTTCTTACCTCAGAGCCAGTGTCCTGAGCAAAGTCCTTTCGGCAAATGTGGGCCATGATCCCTGCAGCTAGCGCGTCACCCAGTACATTAATCATGGTGCGGAAACGGTCCCTGGCAAGCCAAGGTGGGCAGTGAATACAGGGGAAAGCACAGCTGCCAGAGACGATGCCCACTGGCAAGGCAGAATGCCCCAGGCCACCCAGATCAGCCACACAGGCCCCATGCTTAGCAGGGCAGTCTTCGTCTAACGCTCTGTGATCACTGTCTTAGAATTCGTTACAATTCTGTTTTCACTTTTAAATCAGGAATCCCCTGATCACGTGCCAGGCCTGTGTAGACAAGGAAAGCAGCTGCTCTGTGCCAAACACAAACCTGGTGTACCTTAGGGCCCTCTCCTCAGGGGAAGGGACTCAGCTCCTTCCTCTGCCGCCCCTGTCCTGGCCAAAGGATGGAGCTGGGGTGGGCATGGGGTGCACTCACAAAGCCCAGTCCACGGCGATGATGAGGTTGATGTCGTCAGTGGGCAGTCCCACCGAGGTGAGCACAATGACCATGGTGACAAGCCCGGCCTGGGGGATGCCTGCTGCCCCAATGCTGGCAGCGGTGGCTGTGATGCTGCATGGGGTAGAGTGGAAAGGGAAGGAACGGGGGTCAGGAGGTGGTCGGGTATGTGCTGGGACCATGATGCAAGGAGGAAGCCACAAAACTAGGCTGAGAGGTTGGCAGGAAGTTCCTGGGAGCCATGACCCTGCGTACGGTCCTGGGGTATCATGGGCCCCCATCCCTAGCCTCTGGAGGCCTAAACTGTGGCAACTGGTGTCTAAACCTGCATCTCTTTTGGCTCCCGAGCTATGCAGATTTTCTGATCACCAACCAGCACGGCTCAGCCTCGCCTTGCCTCCAGCGCTAGACTTAGAGCCGGGCTGGCCTTTGAGGCTTCCCTCAGCCTGCGTTCCACCTCGGCATCCCGCCCTCAGCCCTAGTGCTGACCTGAGCGTGGCTTGGTGTGGGCCCCTCACCCTCACTGGCCCTACAAGCCCCCTCCAGGAAGCAGGGTTCAGGACACACCTGATGGTGATGATTTGGCCGAAGTCCAGCTCATAGTTGTTGACCTGGGCAATGAAGATGGCAGCCACAGCCTCATAGAGTGCAGTGCCGTCCATGTTGATGGTGGCACCCACGGGCAGCACAAAGCGGGCAATGCGCCGGTCGATGTGGTTGTTTTCCAGCAGGCACTTGAAGGTGATGGGCAGTGTGGCTGAGCTATGGGCAGAGGGGCTGGTGTCTGCCCAACACCCTCCTCCAGGATGACCAGGGCCTCAGAAAGCTGCCTGCCCAATACCCCTCTGTCTGGCCAGCCTCCACCCAAGGCCCTGGCAAAGACCTAACCTGGGTGCCCTGGTTCCCTCGTCCACACAATAACCAGGTCACAGAGCTGATGGAGGATCAAGCCACACCATACTCAGACAGTGCCTTGTACTGAGTTCTGAGGCAGGGAGTATCTGACCATCGGCCAGGGAAGTGGCCTGTGGGCATCTCACGGATTGCACAGGTGAGGCCCTGGGAAGAGGGCGCAGTGAAGGCTGGAGGGAAGAGCAAGGCCTTAGGGCCAGAACCGTGGACTTAGTTCTTCGAGACTTCTGACTTTCTCCAAGTGTTACAGGGTTCTGTGGGGCTTAGACTGGCTAAGGAAGATCGCCCTTTGCTCAGCGGGTGACATGCTCAGGAAGGAACACTGCTTTCCTCCCGGCTCGAACTCCCTGAGGTACTCTGTACTCAGCTGAGATTTGGGAGCCCCAAGGCTGGGCCTAGGTTCTTTCAGTCTCCACAGCCTGCACTGTATTCCTGGGGGTAAAGGCTCAAATTATCTGGCCTGCGTCCAAGGACCCTGAGGCCCAGGGAGTTATGCGACTCTTCCCCATCACACAGTCAGTGAGTGGTGGCTCACTTGGGGCTCTCTGCCTAGCAACAAAGCCACTGTTGACACTCTGCAGGCTGCACATCCCAGGGGCAGAGCCCTCCAGAGCTCTACACAGTACCACACCAGGCCCAGCGGGAGCCCCAGGGGGCTGTGGCAGGCAACAGCACAGATTCTGTGACCCTCTCTGCTCCTGCTGTGGGGAACTGGGCCCTGTACAGATCGAGTGAGCTCTTGGGATTGCGGGTGGAGGGAAGTACTGAATCCCCAAGCTGGGTCCTGTTCCTATAGCACCATGCTGCCCACTCTGCCCCACCCCTCTCATCACCATGGCCTACCTGGAGGAGGTGGCCAGTGCAATCAGCAGGGCCTGGAGGACACCACGGATGAAGACAATGGGGTTCTTCCTGGTGATGAAGAAGTAGAGCAGGGGCAGGATGAGGAGGCCGTGGACCACAAGTCCACACACCACGGTGATGGCGTAGAAGCCCAGCTTCTTTCCAACTGCCTTGGGGTCGTCCATCTCCAGGATCTTGCCAGCGATGAGGAACACAATGCCGAAGGGAAAGTACCTGGGGTGACAGGACAGCCTTGGATCAGTGCTAGGCAGACCCAGGTTGGCAGCCGCAGTGCCACAACTCTGGGCCTCGGGGGCTCGTGTGAGGCTGAGACAAGACTGTGTAAGCAAGGTACCCTGCGGGTAGCATTGCGGGTGCCCTTGCCTCAACACCCCTGCCTGGACGACCTCTGGCCTCTCTGCCTACTCTGTCCCTCCCCTGGGGCAGCCCTGCTCCAGCCGTAGCTATGCCACACCTCCTCGAGTGGTACTGGAAGCCCTAGAGTATTCCTAAGCTCTAAACCAGGAGTTTAGTGGCAGCTGATTTTCCCTTCCACTGTGTTCTTTCTTCAAAATCTGAACTGAGTGGAGTCCATGGTATGGGGAAACTGAGGCCAAGGGGGCAGCCAAACCAGGCTGAGCTGTCCTCCACGCCAGGCTGCAAGGGGCAAAACCAGGCCAGGAACCAGGTCAGGGCTGAGAATCCAAGCAAACACACGTAGCTCTGGAGGCCCCAGCCCCTGGCTGAGTCTCTCTGGACAGCAGAGGATGGGACAGCCCTCAGTGTCACTCCACGGACCTGAGACCAGACTGGTGGGTGGGGCGAAAGAGGACCCATCCCAAGAGGCTTACCACACGGCCACTGCCACAATCTTCATGACGGACTCGTTGAGACACTGGCAGAAGCTGACCAGGGGGGCCCCGCTGTCACCCATGCGGCCCAGCATGATGCCTGTGGGGACAGACAGCATGTTCCAAGGGCCCCCGTCCAGACGCAGGCCCAGGTACACTAAGGGCAAAGCAGACAAACCTGCACCCAGGTGGGAGCCATAGCCCTTGTTCACCACCCGGAACCTGATGGGCCACACCCCACACAATCTGCTCTCCTCGGATCAGTACAGGCAGGGCTGTCATCTGTCACTCCTGTCCAACTCATTCTCCACACCACAGATGGCATCTCCTCGAGGAGAAATGCCCCTGCTGACCGCCCCACCACATCCCCATGCACTGGGCCTATAACCAAGCTCCCCACAGCTCTTGTCCCTCTATCTGAGTCCCCACCCCTCCCTGTGCTCCTGCCTGCCCCTCCCTTCCCCATTGGCCTTCGTCAGGGGTCCAGGACCCATTGAGCTCTTCACTGCCCAGGGCCTTTGCCCATGCACTTCCCAAGGCCCTAGGCTGGCTGCCAATTCTCCACGTGGCTTGGAACTCTCCCTCCCTCCTAACCAACTCCATTGCTCCTCTGCCCCACCCTTGCTGCTCCGTTCTGTCATCCATGACCCCTGGCACCTGTTTTCTCCTGTCTGCTTTTGCTGTTTCCTCTGACACCTTAGCTCTGTGGGACAAGAGATACAGCTCCTGAGATGACACATGGTAGATGTGCTGCAAAGGCCACAGAGTGAAGCATCTTGGAGCTGTCCTTGAAGCCTGCTGCCCCTTGGTTTTCTGGGCTGCCCAGACACTCACACCACAGCTGGGAAGTGCATGTGTGCAGCTGCCTCATGGGTCAGCTCCCAGCAAGTGCGCCCTCTGGGCCCTTCTCAAGTGGGCAGCTGTGAGGCTCTTTTCTTCTGGTGAGGCCAAAATGGGCCTCAGCACACACAGGGATGACAGTAGGGATAGGTAGGTGGGAGCTGGAACCCTGGCACATAGGACTCCAGAGGGGGGCCTTTCCCTGAAGCCCATGGAGCAGCTTGCCCTGGAGATGGGGCAATGTGGGGCCCTGTCAGGACAGGCAGGAGAGGCTGGGGCTGAAGGTGACACTGGGCCCCGCCCTGTCCGTCTAACCCATCACAGGCTGGCTGATGAGCTACTCCTGCCCTTTTCACCTCCAGACTGACTGGGAGTCAGTGTGCTCAGGACCCAGCGTGTGGCAGTGGGCTCCCCGCAGTTCAGGCCAACAGGACCCAAGCACCAGCCACAGCTCAACATCAGGGAGGAGCCTGGAAACGAGGCTGGGCTGAGGGACCAAAGAGAACGATGTTCAGGGCAGCTATGGACAGTGGTATTGGCACCGACAGACCCGGCACAGCAGAGGTAGGCGCACACGGGAGCAGGCACACATCGGCGCAGACTCGCATTGGCGTGGTCACATACTTGCTGACACATGGTCAGTTAGGTCTGCTCTGTAAACCCTGAATGACTGGAGTCTCTGCTAGGACATGTCCTTTTTCTACCTTCTATCCCTCAGAGAGGCTGTGGGTGGTGAGAGGAAAGTTGTCCCAGCCTGGGGACTTGCTGTCAGGGGTGCTGAAGTGTGCTTTTAGGTGCAGGCCCCTCTACAGACCTGGCGCTTTGGCCAGATCCGTTACTCAAGGCCATCCATCCATTCATGCATCTGTGCACCCGTCTCTACAGCAGCTTTCATGGAGCACCGCCCTCTCCAGCCAAGTCAGGCATGTCTCCACCCACCCGAAGCCAACGCAGCTGCTTTGCACATGGCCTGCTGCCAGTGGCACAGGCACATAATGCAACGGGGCCCAGGGTTTGCTGAGGTGGAAGGTGCACAGAGAATGTGGAGTATGGGGCTCTGACCAGTCTGGAGATCAGGATGCTTTCCCGAGGATCAGTGCCTGTAGGGAGGCCCCTGGAGATGAGAAATAGGACAAGGGAGAAGGGGCAATTGCCTCTGGGCTGAGGTAGCAGAGGGCCCACCTCGAAGCTGGGAAGTCACTCAGATAACTGGAGGGTGGGTACGAGAAGGGAACGCAGCGAGAGTACCACAGGGGCAGGCAGGACGCACCCATGGTGGCAGAGAAGATGACAATGCCCAGCACGTTCATGCCGTCACTGGTGCCAGGCTCCGACTTGTAGACGATCTCAGGTGGTGGGGTCAGGTCCAGCGCGAAGTTCTGCACGCGAGAGCCATTCTCTTCCTGGACCCCGTAGATAAGGATCCGCTGAGGAGGGGCCTCCTCCGGGGCCGCTCTGGGGGACTTGACCACTGGGGTGGTCTTGGTGCGGTACTGGCAGGCGACAACCCACAGCTCAGTGTTAGTATCGGCAACAGCAATACCAGCTGTGGCACTCCTAGCCTAGTTTAGAGATAGGCGGGCAGGGGTCGTTATTCTACCCAAAAGTGATCCTCTCAACCTCAGCCACCTCCTTTGTGTCCCCAGGCCAGCCCAGGGCCCAGCCCAGAGAAGGGGCTCAGGAAACACTCGCCAGCTTGCAATAACAAAATTGCTACCATTAGAAGGAGAAAGCAACTGCAAACATTTAGGAGCACAGACAGACAGACAAGCACGAGGGTGTCTGTCACTGCCTGCGAAAGGCAGGAGTAGAATCCAATCTTGAGGACCACTGCAGCAGGAAAGGGGGTGTAGAATCAGCCTCGCCACAGGCTGCTCCACCATCACCGACTTTCGGATCTCTAAGAAACATTTGATCACGGCAGGGAACACTCCAAATATGGTGGAAGTGAAAAGAGCAAGATATAGATGAATGCAGTACAATCTTTACTTTATTTTCAAAATATATTTATGAAGAGAGAAGAGACTGCGTAACATCTACTATCACTGTTGCTAGGTCCTGGAACTAGGGATGATTGTTATTTTTTAATTTATGTATTTCAATATTTTCCCATAAGATTATTTTTTTAAAAAGGAAACAAGACAGTCTTTTCAAGCAGCCTGGCCTGGGTTTACCTACTGGTTTGTCATTTACTAGTGGTGTAACCCTTGAGTACATTGTCAGTCTTCTGAGCCTGTCTCCTCACCGAGGAAACGAGGAAACGGAGGTAATCCTACCTTGGCACCTCATTACCATAAGGATTCACACACAGGTGGCAAATGTGTGAGCACCAGCCTGGCACCCACAGCCAGCAAGACCCTCAATAAAGACTTCTCTCTGCCCCAAATCATTTTTTCATGAAAGCCTGGAACCCAGGGCAGAGCTGTGGCTTTAGGAGGCTCTGAGATAAGTCTTTTTCCCTCTAGTGTCTCACCTTTAGGAGACAAGTCACTTTCCTGCCTGGACCAGACTGGCCCCATCTCCCAGGTGCCCCTGCTGGTGCCCTCCCCTTCCAGCGTCCAGAGATCTGCTCACCTGTTTGAATGTGGCTTCCACCAGGTTGGCTGGGAACATGTTCCTAGGAAAGAAGTCAGCACTTGAAGGATCCCAGAGTCAGGCCATGGCCCCTGAGGTCACTTGAACACCTCCTTTGGGAGTTGAGACTTCCACGAGCCAGCTCCTCCCTCAGCATGCTCACCTACCCCATCCTACTGGTCCCACCCAGAATAGAATTTCATATCCTAAGATTACATCAAAATTGCATTACTAATCAGTGATGAGCTGAAGGATTTATCATGTAGTCCTATAGAGCTGACCCACTGTTTAGAAAGATAAATACTAGCTCCTTATTTAACACCTTAGACCAAAATAAATTCCAGATAGTTTTAAGAAATAACTTTTTAAAAAATGAAGCCATGAAAGCTAGAAGAAATATAGGCTAACATTTTATCATTTCTCAGAATATGGAAGAACTTTCTAAGGACAAAATGGGTAAAAAAATTAATCGATGTTAATACAATAAATGCAGTACAATAACATATGAAATTCTAAGTGCAATATATCATCCTGAATTAGATCTTGGGGCAGGGAGAAAGGACATAAGTGGAAAAACTGGTGAAATCCAAATGAGGTCTATAAATTAGCAGGTTTGTACCAAATTAATCTGTTAGTTTTGACAAAAGTACTATAGTTATTTAAGATACTAACATCTGGAGAAAGCTAGGTAAGGGCATATGGAATCTCTTTTCTTTGCAATTTTCTGTAAGCTTAAAATTATGCCAAAATAAAAAGCTAAAAAAAGAAGGAGGAGAAGGAGTTCTCTAAGAAGGATTATAATACAAATGACGTTATAAGGCAAATGACAAACCAGAAGACTAAATGGCCAGGTGTTACTGACCTAAATCTATAAAGGGCTCTTACACATCTTGTCCTGGTTTCCGTGGCTACCATATGCCTCTTCTCACCAGAGTATCTGCTGCCTGGAGGGCAGGGACTTCTATTTTATGTCCTACTGTGTCCCGAGCACCTGGAAGAGGGCTTGGCATGCAGCGGGCACACAGAACATGCTTGCTGCATGAACAAGTGGACCATAGAGACAGTACAGCTCCAATAGAAAAATGAGCAGAAGATGCGCTCAGACAATCCGCTGCCCAGTAGGGAAGCAAAGGGCCAAAGGGGCATTTACACCGATGTGGTGTTTTCAATCTTTTCCACCTGTGAGACAATAGAGGCGCTGCGGCGTTCTGGGGAGATAGGAATCTCTTGTTATCATCCAAGTAGCTGCCCGTACCATCAGACATGATCAAATCAAACAAAACAGAATACAATAAAACCAATCAAAACCAAACAAGGAAAGCAATACAGGATTTCAAGTTTAAAAAATGGAAAGCATGACAGAAATGAAGAATTATTGCATGTGAAATGCCACAGTAATAACTGTTGTCCCCGTATGCTAACAGCAGTGAGTAGAAGTTTCTAGCCGCAGCTTTAGAGCAGTTTCATGTGGAGTCTTAAAAAAGCATTTCTATGCGTGTCCTCATAATCCCCTCCTAGGAATTGATTTGAAATCAGAGATGCGAACAAGATTCTTGTTCTTCGCTCGCGCTTGCTGGAACGAGCCCGCGCCCTGACTGGCTGGCCTTCGCCTCGCTCGTGTCCTTGGCCAGCCCTGCTTCTTCCGAGATGCAGCTCCCACAGGCCAGGGGTTGCGCACGTGGATGTGTGTGTGCTGTATTTCTTATGCCGACTTCCCAGCACCTGTGGCTGGAAGCAGAAACTAATTTTTTTTGGTTTCTGCAGCTAAGAGTTGGGTTCAGTGTGTGTAGCCAGCAGGAGGAAGTGAGCTGAGAGGGGCCTCTGAGGCACAAGGCTGGTCAGACCTAGGTTCCTTTACTGGGGTGTCAGTCACAATGTGCAGCAGCAGCAGAAGCCAGGAGCTTCAGATACCGAGCAGACCTGAAGCCCAGAGCCAGCATTAGTGCCAGGGGCTCACAGGCCCACCTGCCCAGGGCACTGCCTACCACCTGCAGGATATCCAAGCAGCACTGACTGACCCTAAATACTTAGAAAATCTATCGCAGGCATGGCCCTAGGAGGTTCAAGTAACGTACAAAGCTGTTTTCTAATGAAACATAAGGAGACATCTGATTATGATTATTTGAAAGATCATAAGAAACCAAGTAGAACTTACACCTAGTTCTTTTACCACTCCTTTAACATGATAACTTAAGGTTTGGGCTGTGGCAGGGACTGGTTGCCTACCTGAACTCCATCCTCTCCTCCCTTACTAAGAGAAGCTTTGTTATGTCGTGGGGACCAACAGCACCCTCCCACCAAAGCCTGACTCCTATCCTCTGTTGCTTCAATGGAGTGGCCACTGAGATGCAAATATAAGTCATCAAGCTCACCATTGGATTGCTGCCCATTCCAGCCAGCGCCTCTGGTACTTTCCTCCCTCATTTTCCTTTCTGTCTGGAGACACAGATGTCAGAACTAGAGCCCAAACAACTTTCTTGGTGCCAACCATGGCAGAGTAGAAGGGGGCCAGAGTGTGAGCTCCTGATGACCAGGACCTGCCCACTCAGGGACCCATTATTGTCTCTGCTAAGCCTCTGTTGTTCTATGTTTCTCTTAATTAGCAGCCCAAAGTGATTCCTGCCTGAGATACCTGCTCACACTTACTATCAGTGAACTTATTCTGCAGACTGAGTCAAGAATGACATTCTTTTTACTAACTGGGAAAATGCACAACTTTTTTTTTTGGTTGTTGGCTCTGAACACCCGTGGGAAACTTTTCTATTTGTCCCATGAGCCCTGTGCTCCTGGCAGCAGCTATATCAAATACAGACAGAACTGTACCTGGAGACATTACAGCCGTGCCTGGGAAATACCTGTCTGGACACTGCTGGGAGCAGGCTGGGGTCACCTCTAGGTTTCCCCTTCTAATTTATTATTTATTTATAAGTTCTCCCTTCTATGGTCCCAAACTCACCCTCAATCACATGTCACCAACCTGAATGCCAAGGTGAGGATAGGACTGCACTACAAGCTTCACTACAGCTCCTCAGAGCTCCGTCCTGCCCCTGAGATGGTAGTTGGTTGATTTTCTTTGGGGTACCTTTGGGGTACCTAGGATCAAACTCAGGACCTCATGTTTGCCAGGCAGGCACTTATGCCGCTGAGCTAAATCCCCAGCCCTGAGATGGTAATTGGGAGGATGGAGCCAGGACATTACTTAATCTTTGTGGTGTTTTAATAAGACTGGAAAAAATGAAGAGGTAGAAGAAGGAGGAGGAGGAGAAGAGGAAGAAGAAGAAGGAGGAGGAGGAAGAGGAGGAGGAAGGAGGGCCAGCTCTGCCTGGTGCTCTGTCGGGGTTTTTCCTGAGAGCTGTGCTGGGAGTGGCAGGAAGTTTTCTGAAGTCCCAACGTGGAGCCCTGGGCTGTGGTGGGCCATCCAGAGACACAGCCTGTTGTGTCCCTCTAGAATCATCCTTGAGACTGAGACACGTCTTCCCACCCCTGAGATGAGCTGGGGGATTTTCCTCCCTTATTTCCTTTGTCTTTCTGGCTTGTCACTTGTCACATCTGCTCCTGTCTCCTCACTCTCCATGTTCCCATTTTCTGCATAGCCCTGCAGAGCAGCAGAGAAGTGGCTGTTCCATGTGCCCTCTTGTCTGTCTGTCCTTGTCTCACAAGGTGGAGAGTCCTGATGCATGGACTTAGATTTGTTTCTCCAGCTCCCAGAACAAGGTCTTGGTACTTGATCAAGGTGGGCAGAGTGCAGTAGAGTGACCGCCCTGCCTCCCAGAGACCCCCAGGCCTCCAGCCACGTCCTGTGCTCTGCTCTCTGCTCCCATCCAGCCTTCCCAAGGGCAGCTTTCTAACCCCTAATCCTTCCCTGCATTCATAGACCACAAGGCTGGGCTCTGCCCTGTCACCTGGAATCTGTCTCCAAGTGTTCAGTTCGCACCCTGCAGCCTCCTCCCTGGCTTGCGGCCTTTGTGCAGAACCACAGAGCTGGAAGGATCTTGAACATCACTGGAAAACTGAGCCACAGTGAGTGCTCCTGGCCTGGCTGGGCCAGACAGTGACCAACAACTGGCAGAGCGGAGACAAGGCTGCAGTTCTTCCAGGCTTTGGTCTCTGCCCCAGGAAGCATGTGGTCCTTTCTCGAAGGCCCACTTTCTGCCCAAGAAATGGTGACATTGGTTCCCAACCACCCGCTGTGCAAAAGCCTCAAAGCAGAAGGATCAGTTTTCACCATGTGAGAAGCAGCTGAGAGCAGGAAGCGCTTGGAACATCTGACTGTGACACATGTGTGTCCAGGCAGGGCCCGGCGTGGGGGAGGCAGGGCTCCCGGAGGACCCGCTGCTCCTTCCACCACGTGGAAAGGCTGTTTTGAATCACAGAATCCAAGAAATGATGAATCATAGATGCTGAATCCTAGAAATAACAGATCCTAGGAATGAGGCCTCTCAACGCTCCTCAGGCCTTGGCTTTGAGGCCACCTGCCCGGCTGCTTCTCCTCCTGCCCCCTCCTACACTGTGAGTACCACACAGCCCTGGCGTGGCTGTGGACTGAGGCTCACCCTGAGCTGCTGTGCCCATGCCAGCTCCTCCCTGGGCTTTCGACCCCTGCTCCATGGATGGCCCTGAATCCCACACCTGCTCTTTACCATGTGCTGTCCCAGGCTCCAGGGCAGGAGCAGGGAGCAGACTTGGAAAGGTCTGGGCCACAGGGGCAGTGGAGGTGACAGGGAGAAATCCATGGATATGACAGGGCCCGGTGGTAATGCTAGCTATTTGGGAAAGCAAGGCAAAAAAGAAGGTAATAAAAAGTGACAGAGTGAAGATGACCCTGAGCAGAGACATAAATGAAGTTAGGGGAGGAGCCACCGCTCCCCCCCAGGAAAGGCCACCAGAGAGGCAGCGATGGCACCAAGGCTTGATGGAGCTGGGCAGAACAACAAGGCCAGCAGGGAAGGAGGGAGACAGCTAAGGGGGAGGGGGGTTGGTGGTCAAGGACCTAAGGGTGCAGCAGAGGGGAGGGAAGGGGGGCTCGGAAGGGCCTGCGAGCCAGGACAACGCACACTGGGATGGGTCCTGGTGGCAGCTGTGCCAAGGACACTGCAGGATGCAGAGGGCAGCCCAGGTGGACCCCAAGTGGCAGGTGGCAGCAGGTGTGGCAATGAGGGAACAGAAGGGCCACAATTTGGGACACCAGTTTGAGAACTGGATGTGGATTATGAGAGCCTCAGCATAGGAGGGAAAGACTCTGAAAAGGCAAATTTATGGGGAAAAACAAAGTGTTTTGCTTGGCCATGTTAACTCTGAGCTACCTTCAGGCTACTGTGTGTGGAGCTCAGGGCTCAGGTAAGAAGGCCCTGGCAGGACACCAGACCTGGACAGGCCAGTGTTCAGAGGCGTCCCTTGGGACCAACGGTTGCCAGGCACACAGACACAGTGGACCCTGTGTGGACCTCTCTGGCTCTAGATCCTGAAGTGAGAACTGCGCAGTAGGTACAAGGTCGCATGCGTTTTTTTGGTTCTTAGACTGGCATAGAAGCTGGAGATATTCCTGGGGGAAATGGGGGAGGGAGGTCGGCTGGCTGCGTTGATAGCTGACATTAATGGACTCTCTTCACCTTGGAATACTGCGGTCACCTCCCAACTTGCTCTGGTCAAGACGTTAGTGGAACTTGCTGCAAGCAGAGACTTGAAAAGCTCTCGCATATTTTCATTTCCTCTCTTGCTCTCTACCTTCAGGCAAGTGTTCTCCTGGAATCCTGTCGCCACAGTAAATAAAACCAGGCTGGCCTGCTGCAGTGCGAAGACCCCAGGCAGCCCAGCTGGATCATTCTCACCAAGGCCATTCTAGCCCAGCTGTTCCTCAGCAAATCCACCAGCCTCCTACAGACCTTGAGCGTGCATAGGCCAACTCAGCAGATCTTCCAGCTAACTGTAGACTCCTGAGAGTCGTTTCAAGTGCTTAAGTGTTGGGTGGTTTGTTACACAGCAGTAACAGTAACTGACTGACACAGAGGGAAGAGTTTCTTTAGAGAGAGACAGAAGATATGTGGTTGGCATCTATACCCGTGGGGGAGGGAAAGGAATGCTTTTCCATAACATGAAGCCAGGGGAATTACTTAGCTGTCTTAGCTTGTGTCCTCTACTGGACTGGAAGTAGGGACTAGTGCCAGACTCACGTCCAAAGGCCCTGGGAAAGGCCAACACTTCAGCAAGGCTATGTATAATTTCCCATGGGCCAGGCAGAAATCTGCAGCACTTTCCCAGGGAGGAGGTCTTGGGTCCCTGGGACATGGAACTCAGCAGAACTGATGTGGCTAAGGCAATGGCACCACATAGCACTGTCCTGGGATTTAGGCAACCTGGACAGAGCCTGGCCGCACTGCCCATCGGCTGGATAACCCTGAAAACTTCACATCTCCTTCACAAGCTTCATTCCCCCATCTGTGAGACAGGGAGGGAACCCATAATAGCTGGCCTTTCCAACTCGAAGGCTGGGTACCTAGAGCCGCTCACTGGCCTGTTCCGGCAGAGATGCAGACCCCACCCTGCCAGCGGGTCCTGGCAGCCTGATGGGGCACATGTTGCCCACAGGGAGCAATATCTCTGGGGTCATTGACTCCAGGGCACTGGGTGGCCATGGTCCCTGCACAGTCTCCATGCCTGTGCCTTATACCAGATCAATCGAGGGGAGCCTCAGCCCATCCCACCCTGTCCTCTGGGGGCCATGCAGGGCACCTGGCTCAGCGTGTGCTCCCCACCGGGTGTGTGTGGCAGGTTACCGGATGAGATCCAGAAGTGCGTCGGCTGAGCTCATGACTGGCTTCCCACTCTGCTCTGTCATCTCCTTCTGGGCCGCGCCCCCCGGATGGATGACGGAGACCATGATGATGCCCACGACAACAGCCAGGAAAGTGGTCCACAAGTAGTAAGCCACAGTGAGGATGCCCAGGCGGCTGGAGGTCTTGGCATCCAGGGAGGCAAGGCCGGACATCAGGCTGGGAGATCGAGATGGGTCAGAGGCTGTAGGTTGCATGAGACCCTGGCTGGACGCGCAGACTGGTCCACTCTGTGCCCAGCATCAACTCGTTCCCCGGGATCCCTCTCAGTTCTGGGCTCCTCTTACCTCTCTTTTGGCTCCCAGTGCCTGGGTCACCACCATAGTTTTGGCTCTGCTGTATCCCCCCAGGCGCTCCCAGCTGGGAAGCAGCTTTTCTCATGCACCAGTCCAGGTGCAGCCCAACTGTCAGTGGAGTCTTTTTGGACTACCTGCCTCTTCCCCAGAGCCAGGAGCCCATTCTGGAGCCTCCTCCGACTCCGCACAAGCCTGATTATCACTGCCTGTCCTCTGTCGCTGGACTGAGTGCAGGTGACAGGAGGGGCAGGTCTGGCCTCTGGAGGGTCTCCAGTCCCCAGCCTGTGCTTACTCCAAGAGGGTGGGGAGTGGAGCCCTAGCAAGGAGTCGGCAGCCTGAGGCCCAGCTGTATCCCAGCCGGGTTCAGCCAACTGTCTACAACCCTGTCCTGTGGCCACCATCTACAAAACAGGGCCCTGAGAGGAGCTGCTCCCAGATAGGGGCCAGCTGGCGCCATATTGGATTAGTGCCGGGGTCCAGACTTGGCCCCCTGGCTCCTCTCACCTCTGACTACCCTGACCTGGGCTCTCCGTTCCCCAGTGCAGGTCACCCCAGTGTTCCTGTGCCCAGGCTGTAGCAGGACGCGCAGAGGGAGTGGGGGAAGGGGCCAGGCAAGAGATTAAGGAAATGCTTGTGCTTTGTTTTGCTGCCAAAAGGATTTTTTCCCAAAGCCCTTTCATTCTTTCCAATAAAGAAAGTGTTTGTCTGGTTTTAGTCATGTAAACAAGAGCAGATAATCCTCCATCAGCTCTCTTCTTAGCATCTCACCTCACCCAGTAGTGCCCAGCGCCAGCCTGCAAGTCCCGGTGGGCACAGCTACCCCAGTCCCCTCCCAGTGCAGCCCAGCCACACCCTACCATTCCCCAAGGGCTGGCCTGCCCCTAAGAATCAGGGCCGGCCCCTCCCTTTCCTAGGCTCCCTCAGTCTCCACTCCACCTCCCTGAGTTCCTGTTTCTGGGAAGCACTATCTGGCTGGACTGAGGTCTAGCTCCATGCTGGGTTCATGGAGCTGCCCTGGGCCCAGCCCAGAGCATGGCTAGATAGCAGGTTGCTGAATGAGACTGAGTGAGTGAGTGAATGAATGAATGAGTCAGTGTTTGCAATCTGCATCTTCCTCTGCCAAGATGCCATCTGTTAGTGATGGGTTTAGGATGGGTCTAGATGTAAATCCAGAAGGGCTCATAATGAGATTGTGCAGCTAGAGCCTGAGGAAATGGGGGTGTGGGGGTGCCGTGCCAGTACATCAGCCCCAAACCGAGATGTCCTCCCCTCACAGCAGAGCCCCACTGTGAAGTCCAAGTCCAACCACCTCAGGTCACAGGGCACCAAAGCCTGGAGAAAAGGACCTGCCCAGGGTCACCTTGGGACACTGGTGCCCCGTGGGCCAGAATTCAGGGCCATACTCTAGGCCCATCCTCTTGCATTCATGCCCATTCCATGTTGTGCCCCACACCCCGAAAGAAGTCAGAGCCTCAGGGAGCTCTTCCTAGAGCAGGAATAGGAGCGAAGAGGGAGGGAGACAAACGAGGACAGTGGGATGCAGGTGGCCAATGGGCAAGCTGAAAACATCAGTGCACCCGGAAGGGCTGTCTCTGCGAGCAGCCAGAGTTAGTGCCGGCTAAGACAGTCAGGAAAGGCTTCCTGAAGGAGGTGATATGTAAGTTGGCTCTCAAAAGTTGTAGAGGACTTGGAGATGAGGCAGTGGGATAGCAGAAGGCCATAAGGATGCTGGGAGGCTGGAAAGTGTGGTCAGAGCTCAGGTCAGGCTTGAAGTACAGTGACAGGACGGAAAAGATAGTTCAAGCCCAGGAGTGGAGTGACCTTGGTTGCCAGGCCAGGGGGACCAGGGGAGAACCTCAGGGTACACACAATGGGCAGAACAAGGGCCTGGCTGTGACTTGCCTAATTCAACCAGCAGAAACTGCTAGATGTCTGAGAAGGAAGAGATAAAGATCCTATGGTTTCGAGGATATCAAAGCAAGCAAAGTAGTCTTCCTAAGAGCAAAAACCCAGGACCTTAGACAAAAAGTATGGCACGTCTGTGAGCCAGAGTTCCAGGAAGGGCATTGCTGAGGAGATGCTCCTTGCTGGATGCAAAGTGGAAAAGCAAAGACCTGCTCCACTGCAGCCCTGCGAGGGAGCCCACAGCCTCCTGGGAGACAGTCAGAGATGGGTCTGGGGTTGCACAGGACAGGGTACAGTTGGAAATCAGATTCCAGGAGAGGGTGAAGAACCTCCGAGGGAGATGAGGCCTAGTACAGGGCATGTGCTGGCTCAGGGACACAGGGGAGGGAGACGGGGGGACTCCAGAGAGGCCCAGGAACCCGGCCCAGTGGCGCACAGCAGAGGCTGATGGGAGGAGTCCCATCCCTTGGGCTCACGTGCTTCTGCTCTCAGCCCTCCCTCCTGCAGGGTGACAGCAGGCCACAGCAGCAACCCAAAACAGGGAGAGGGATGGGGAGGGCAGGGCCTCAGGAGAAGTGCTGCTCCCGGAACTCACTGTGACAGGAAAGGAGGTTGAAGGTTCTGCCTTAGGCCTTGGGGGGAAGCTGATGGAGCACGGGGGCTGCTCCGGAGGTCCAGACCTTAGAGTCAAGCTGTGAGAGTGACTTTTCTGAGAACCTGGGAGTTGGGCCGGGGTGGTAGGGAGAGGGAGGAGGGGAGCGTTAGACCACGTGAACACCACACGTGCGCACACGTGAGCAATACTCGAGGGGGAAGCATTACCACTGGCTTTCTCAGCACGGTAGGATGATGGGTCTTCTGTGTTTTGCTGCTCCTCTCTCGCCACGTTCTCTATAATTTCTAGAATGGGCGCAGAAGCACCTATTCTGTAATTTGCCCAGAGTTTACTGTTCTCAAACCCCTGAGCATCTGCCTCATTCAGTCCTTAGCCTTCTAAAGGTCAGCGCTAACCACAACGCCAGCTATAGTTGACTTTTACCTTTTTGTTTTCCTTTTTATTTCTTTCTCATTTTTTTGTGGTATTGGAGCTTGAATGTAGGGCCTTTGCAAAAATTAGTTTGTGTGAAATTAATTTTAATAATACCTTCACCCAGTATATCTAAAATGTTACCATTTCAATGTATCAATGGAAAAATGTTTTATACTGCTCAGATTTTAAATATTAAGTAAACTTCAGCCCCTCAGCTATACTAGCCGAGATTCTAGGGCTCAGCAGTCACTGCTGAAAATTGGCCTTGGTCTTGGACTCCTTGTGCCTGAGTTACAGCAAAGGATTCGGAGTTCAGAGAGGTGGAGATGACCCTGTAAGCTCTACAGCCAGCACAGCTATGGGGTTTCTGATTCTGAACTCTGTGGGTTCCCCTTTCTCTCAGTCCTTTTCAGTGCCAGATATAGACCTAGCTGAACTCCTGGGGAAAAGATGGGTCTTCTTTATTTGGGCCGACCACGACTACATTTTGATCCAGTCTGTATAAAGTTTCTTCAGCTCAGCTCTTAGAATTCATGACCTGCCACAGATACGAGCCTCAGGTTTGTGATGGTGAGCTCCCGGTTTCAGGAAGTATCCAAGCGGAGCCGGCTACCTGTTGGGATGGAGACTGAGGCTCTCAGCAGAGTGGGAGGTCCCATGGGTCTCACCTCATTTCCTTCTGGCTCTGTGGTGGATGGTGGGGGGTCACAGGCAACTTTGCCTCTTCCATTCCAGGCATGGCTGGGGGCTCCTTGGAGCCCAGAGGTCCTTGGGGGCTGCAGGGATGAGCTGCAGGAGCCCAGGGCCCGGGAACTCCTCCCAAACCATCTGGCCACCACGCAGCGCCCAGGGATTGGGGATCAGGAGATTGCAGTGATTACAGACATTAACTGCAGAGGCAGTGGGGAGCTGGCCAGGCTCCCAGCACCCAGCCTGCTTCAATCTGGTAATCATTCCACTTCTAGGCAGGGGTGGGGTGGAAGAGAGGCAGCGGCTGCCCAGATCCTGGTGGAGGGAGAAAAAAGCTCCCCTACTGCCCCAGGGCCACTGGCCTGCCCTCCTCACCTGCTCCAGCCACTCAGCCCCTCTCGCTCCCAGGTGCTGCTTCTGCCTGGAGCTCTCTACCTACTGTGCACCCTATTTCCCCACAACAGTGCACTTCAATACCTTCCTTCTCCAACCTGACACACCCCTTCCTCTGGGAGGCCTTCCCTGCCTGCCACCATCTCTGCCACCACCCACCCCTACCACGGACACTGTGCGCATCCTAGTTTGTTACAAGGCCCTGCGGCAGCATGCTGGCCGGAATCCCCAGGGCCTGCCTGGAGTGGCACAAGACAGGCTGACAGGGGCAGTGCGGAGTGAAGCAGACTGATGGCTGGGACCCGGTCCCCTGGCCCTCTTGTTTCACCTCCCACTTCCTGAGCCCATAGCGAGGCTGAGAAGCCCCCGTGTGGAGGCCTCACTAGCTGGAAGCCTGAAGGCAAGTTTACCAAGCCTTGACGGTGTCTCAGACTCCAGTGAGCATAAGTGGGATGCGCATGGTTTATTAAGACAGACAGACAGACAGACCTGGTGTAGAATCCCGCACAAACAGTAAGTACGTGCCATGCCTCAGTTGCTAGTATTTCCCTTGTGTTGTCAGTGGTTTATGGTTACTGGCCACTGCTGGCTGTTCTCCTAGGGCAGGGCTGAATCTGGCCTAGTTCTAGGTGTTTAGAACCCAGGGCCTGGCTTATGGCTGGGTGCAGATTTGCAGATGTATGTGATATTAAACCAAGGATGCACCTGACTGTTAAAAGAATGGCTTGTGGGCTCTGGGGACCCTTTGTACGTTCCCTGAGAGAAAGTCACCTGAGCAGGTCTGGCCCACTTGCCAGGTTTAAGGGAAGCCCTGGCACTGTGAGTCAGTGTGACTTCAAGGTAGTTGGCACCAGAACTTCTCGGAACAGATGGAGAATTGGTGCTGTGACAGTGGGTAGGGTGACTTCTCTAGAGGGATGCTTCAGGGCTCTGTGTGTAGCCCTCTTCTTTCCGGTCATTTTTATCACTGGCTGGACCGAGGGCCCTCACAGCATATGGATTAGATTTGGAGGGCACAGGAAGCGGGGGGAGCAGCAGTGTGTCAGATGAGGACCCCAGCAGGCTGGACCACAAGCCAGCTCTGACACCATCAAACAGCACAGACGAGCAGACCATATGTGGCTTCAGCACGGGGAGCACAAATCCTGGGGAGGAGGGGGAGGCTGAGCCGCAGCAGCACACGCGAAGGGAACTTGGAGACTTTCTTTGGGGCCATTCTGATGAGTTGTCTGAGACATGGGACCACCAAAGGGCCAGTGGGCTCTCAGCCTGGGCTCTCATCAAGGATGCCACGCCCTTCCCTGAGGCTGAGACCCACTGGGAAGGGGACAGAGGAGGGGCCTGCAAGCCACAAAGAGTCACTAGGTGGGGAGCAAACAGCAGAGGCACAGACCTGGGGGTGGAGGAGGAACAGCAGATGCAAGGTGCTTGGAGCCTGGAGCATAGCAGACCGGGAGCCCTGGGAATGACCAGGAAGTCTGGGGGACCTGGACTCAGCCACAGTAGCTTTCCAGCAGCCATCCTGCCTGGGAAAAAAGCACTTTGGGAAGCGGGGAACTCCCAATTCCTGCGGGTGGTCGAGCAACTTGTTAAAGTCACGCAGTGAGTATGCAAGTGCCCAAGTCTGCTGACACTACCTCAGACCAGAGAGGCAGAATGGGGCCTGAGGCCCTGGGCCCTCTGTGGGCTCTGATCTCTGCTGGGTCAGTCACTGGGCTAAGCCAGGCTGGGCCTTGGGCATAGCTGTAGGGACTCCACTTGGCCTGGGTGAACAGGGTCCCTTCTGCCCTCCCAAGCATTCCAGTTTACTTCTCTCCCCTGAGCAGACCGAAGTCCAGGGCTGGCACGTCCCAGATGCTCTGCCCCACCCCCACCCCAAGCCAACCCCTTTTAAAACCTGGGGCCCGGTGCCCTGACTCCAGCTGGCTAAAATGTGGGCCATCTGGTCCCAGCACCCATCTCCCAAAGGCAGAAATTCCTCTACTGCTGTGCTTACACACCACGGGAGACAGGGAACCCACTCCTTCCTAGTCCCTTCTACCACCAAGGTCTGATTACACTTGTCAGAAAGCCCTGCCTGTGCCAGGTTGAGCTCCACCTTCAGGGAGAAGGAGTCACCCACCACAGCCACGCAGGCCGGCCGCTGGCCGCACTGGAGACTCCATGGGACAGTGACTCAGATGCAGGAAGTGGGCACTGCCACCCTGGCATCCCAGGTTGCCCTCTGAAGCTGCCTCCTTCCCAGGCCCCTGGGCACACAGGGGATGCTTCCCTGGGATTGCTTTTTCCCCCAGAGACAGTGTCTTGCTATGTAGCTCCGGCTGCCTCAGCCTCCAGGATTACAGGTGTGCACCACTATTCCTGGCCTGCCCTGAGATGTATGCAACAGACAAATTCAGATTGAGTGAAGAGCCAGAGCCTGAGGACTGCAGCTACAGTTCTCAGAGAGCCCACGTCAGATCACTAACCATTCTGAACGATTTCCTAGCTTGAGGGATTGGGTCCAGTTCTCAGTTCCCCGTGCATTTCTCTCCCAGGTGGCAGAGAACATCAGGTGTATGATATAGAACCTCATCGGATGCCCACCATGAGCAGAGACTTCCTTGGCACACCTGCTCAGCTGGTCACGACCAGGCCTTGGCTAGAAGCTGACTCCAGGGGAAGGCAGGTTTCCCTAGTGCGGAACACAGGTCCCCCACCCTCTCCCCACACAGCTCGGCTCCTGGGGCCTGCGCCCCAGGCTCTGGCTGGGGCTCTGGAAGGCAGCTCTCCCCAGGTGGCATGAGACTCCTGTCAGGGCTGCCGTTCTTCCTGAAGGGCAGCAGGAGCTTTTGCAAAATATACCCTTCTCCTCAGACCCCAGTACGCATTCCCATCCCACTCACCGTCAGCCCTTGCTCTGGGGAACTGGGGGTCCAGGAAGTGAAAGGGTGGGTTTGTAGTGTGACAACAGAAAGCCCTGGGTCACGGCTGTGACTGAGAGGAAGGGACCAGCCTCCCCTGGAGGCTGCTCAGTGGAGCCCTGGAGGATGGGCCGGATGGCTCTAACTGAAGAGGGCAACGACATGGGGTCTGGATAGGTGGGGACTTTCGGAGTCGCCAGGCTGGTCTGACCCACACATGGCCAGAGCTGGGTCATGCTTCCTCTTTTGATGAGTAATGCTCTCAGATGACTGGGCAAGTGGGCCCAGGGCACTTCCCAGACCCCTACTGGAAGATTCCCAGATCTCTGCCGAGAGCAGCTGGCTGCCCGGGACTCAAGGGCAGAATGCAGAAGCACAGGTCACAGCAGACTTGGCCCTGTGGCTGCCCACACCTCCTACCTCCTCCTACCCTAGCTCGTGTCCTGGGGAGCCGGGCAGCTTCCCTGCACACTGGCTCCCAAACAGCTGCTTGGCCCAGGACCATCTCTAGGGAGTCAGACGTGGGTGTTTGGGAGTTTTCTGCCAAACTCGAGTTCCCTAGCAAGGCGGAGAAGGGAGCTGGGAGAATTTTGTTTTTTTGGCCAAACATGATTTCCTAATTCTAAGAAAAAGCCATTTAAAATTCTTACAAGAAATGGGAAGGGAAACAATGCATACACAGGCGTGCACACATCCCACACATACATGTACAGACACACACCTCACACCTCACAAACCCACATGCACACTTGGCACAGCCACACTTGGGCTTCTTTGCTGTGATGTGGAGCTTAGAAAACACTCTTTCACACTAAGCCTCAGTGAATCACACACACATGGATTCAGTTTTCTCTGAGTGATGCTTGGTTTCAGAAACTGAAGAATGAGGAGAGAGAAGGGCTTGGCAAAAAGCAAGTGGAGAATTGGAGGCTGTAGCTGGATCAAGATACTGGTTTAGCCGCCCCTGGTTTTTGTTGTCTGCTCTGGAGATGTGTAAAAATAAGGCTCAGTTGCCTTCCCAAGGCTACATGCATGCACCAATCCCAGCAGGGCCATAAAGGGCACTTCACATGCGTGCGCGTGTACACACACACACACACACACCCGCGCGCGTGCGCACACGGCACCTGCTAAGCCCTGCCTTGTAAATGTGCAGGTGATACTGGGTCTTTCTCATGTCAGAAGCCGAGTGCTGTAACTGACGGATCTCGTGGGATGCTCCTCCAGCGTCCCTAGCACACGTCAAGGTTCTAGTGATGCAGAAGCCACTTGGCAAACTCTGCTCCAGCCCAAGTGGAGCAGTATAATTCCCAAGGCGAGAGGGCAGCATGGAAATTCTCATGACATGATGTTGAATGGAAACCAAAAAAAGCAGGAGGCAGATTTATTTCCATGCCATAACGGTAAGGTATCCTCCAAGAACTTAAAGGGACAGAAAGTTACCAATGTTTTTTGAGTGTGTCGATAGATGAAAGTGAAAGGGGCCTAAAGGCAGTGTCCAGTGGTTATCCTGGGAGAGGATGGGAAAGGAAGGCTCCGGACAGAAATAAAGAAGGGGTCACTGACGTGGGACTGGCAGAGAGGAAGGCTGTGAGGTCAAGCACCTCCTGTGACACAGGGGTCCTGGCTGAAGGACACGGCTGTGCTCTAGCCGGTCCTGTCCATCATCACGCATCCCCAAGCAGGAATGGAAAGTGACAAAGCTGAACCCACCGGCTCTGCAGTTGAATAACCCATCTCGTTGGCAAACAGGGTTAACCATGACGCCCACATGGTCAAGGAAAGCTCTGGCCAGATGCTGTGCGCCACTGTCCTCCCGGGCGAGGACACTTATCTCTGGGAATAAGTAGGCTGGCGGAAGTAAGCTTGGTGGCCTCCTGCCAGCATCAAGATCGGCGATCTGGTCTGACCAGCTCTGGGGCCCAACCCAGTCATGCTGCGAGCTAATTGGCCAAGGACCACACCGTAGACCTCGTGAAATCACCACTAAGACTAAGAACAAGCACCTACGTGAAAGAAATAATAAATGCTTTAGAATCTGGGTTGTGGAATGATAGGTTGATTACTTTTCTCTGTTATCTAAAATGGTGGTAGTTTGCTTACATAATTTGTAAGAGTACAAACACATCTTTGAAAGATAACTCCTAGTCATCCTGCAGATGTTAGCCGTGAACCTTTCCTTGAACTCCAACTCCCCTCCCACTGCCTGTTATTCATTTAATAAGCATTTATTAGGCACCTGCTATGTGCCAAGCTGGATAATAAGGAGTCAGAAGGAAGGCATAAAGTTGCTTTTTGTGGTAAGGGTGCTATGCTTGTTTAGAAGAAGTCAGAAGCTGAGCCCCACCCCACCCAGCCCCACTCCAGGCACAGAGCATGAGTGGGAGTGACACAGAGACAAAGGGAAGGATTCAATTCAGCCAGGCCCACTGCTGACCCGAGGAAAACACCGCATGACGCCTGTGAGCTGGTCTGCATCTGGGAGTCCGCGGAGAGGATACCCAGCAATAGATTGCTAGGAGAGTGAACCAGCCAGGAAGATCCAGGCTCTAGAGGGTACCCCAATTATACTATCTCTCGGCCCTGGAGAAGGTGCTAACTTTGATCTACTGGGATTCTCAGGAAGACTTCTTGCTTATGGGAGTGTGAGGCCATAGCTGGACACCGGGGCTGCCTTTGGGTGGACTGCAGCATATCTGCCAAAGAAGGGGCTCAGGTGAGGGGCTGGGATGGATGGATTCTGGAGAAAAGAGGTCCAAGAGTTAAAAGATGCTGAAGTGTGGGAAGAGTGACTGAGCTGGGCCCCAGGCCCGCCCCACCAATGTGCAAGCTTTGGGGGGAAACGAACCCAGTGCCTCCTGATTTCTCGCACACCACTCTTCCTATGGAGGTGTCATGCTGCCTGGTTCTCAGCCCCTGGTGCGGCCACCCACTGCTCAGCAAGAGAAATGGTTATTCCAGGCAGGAATGCTGATTGGTTTGCTTGGATGAATGCCATTTCTGTGCTTAAAAGAGGTGCCTGTGTCCTACAATGAGATGCATCGAGAGTAACCACGGGTCCATCTACCCAGTGACACCAAAGACATCCGGGTTATGGGTGTTGGTGGCAGTGGATGTAGGTCATTGCTAATAGTTACCAATGAAGGAGGAGCTAGGAAGATCTCCCAGACAGAAACTCAAGATAGGTGGGGAACACTGGCTGAGACTTAGAATTAAAAGAACAGGAGGAGAGAGGCATTCGCACAAGTGGCTTAGCTTGAAGGAAGATGTGGGGACACAAAAGCCTGTGGCTTGCCTAGGCAGAGGGTAGGTGGCCAGCCCGACTCCAGGGCCTCCTGCTGGACTCTTCAGCTACCCAGGCAGAGGTGGAGGTCAGAGCCCAAGAAGATCAGGTTTTCTTAAGCCATCAGAACATTTGTGGGGATCCATAACTCACCCCTGCGAGAGCCCCTGGTCATTCTGTGCAGAGAGGCTCAGGGTGAGGCTTCACAAGTGACTTTGCCAAAGCTGTGGGGATTGCTCTGCCCTTCGAGGGTGCTCCTGGGGGGCAGGGATGCCCAGCCCTGCTGGCCATGCAGGGTGGATGACAATCTGGGAACCAAGCAGGGACGGTTCAGGGGTGGGACACAAAAATACATCATTAAACAAAGGTTTAATTCTCCCTTGGTTAGAAAATGTTTGAGCACTTCCTTCTTTAGGGACACAGCCACTCTGCACCAGCCTAAGCTATACAATAAATAAATGGAACACATGGACACACTGGCTTTTCTCACAGTAATATGGCCTCTGGCTCCAACCGAGAGAAAATGCTCTGGTCTTGGGAGAGACTAGGGTGTCTGAGAGTACAGGATGGGCCCTTAGGTATGGGAAAAGAGGGCTCAGATCCCTGCTGGGGGCTGCTCTAGGCCCCAGGCCCCAGACGTCTGAATAGGACCTTAAACAGCTAGTACAAGTCACACAGCGAACACATGGCAGTGCTGGGTGGGCTACAAGTCAGCCTGAAGCCCGGGTCCTCACAGGGGCTCCGCCTCTGCAGCATCCCTTGAGGATTGGCCATGGCAAAGGGGCACACAGCTGCAGAGTGGGAGTCCCGTGAGTCCCTCATCACTGCACTTCAGCTGTGGGGGGACCCCGCCTCCGGGGACACAGAAGTCTTGCCCACCTGAGTATCTGCAGCACCCCCCACAGGGGCCAGGCCAGGAGAGCGCGGCGCACATTGCTGAGGCAACAGTTCACAGCTCTGGGGAGCACCTACTGTGCACCAGGCACTTGGCAAGGCGCTGACCCACCAGCAGTGGGTCCCTGACCTTGCCCAGCTCGCAGTCCAGTGGAAGGTAAGGGGACAAGGCGGCGAGTTTACAGGACAGATAATAGGGAGTCGGGGAGAAACAACCGCGCTGAGTGAGGAAAGAAAGTGTGAGACGGGAGGGTCTGGAGGCCCTTTCCCGGGAGATGATGGGGAAGTCACGATCTGAGGAAGAGGAGGAAGAAGGGGAGTGAGATGGGGAACTGAGTTTCAGGCAGAAAGAACAGCACATAGGCGGCCCTGAGTGGGGAACAGGTCTGGTCTGCTTTGGGAACGGAAGCCCAAGGACTGGAGCAGGTGTGATGCGAGATGGAGGAGGCAGGGCAGACTGCTGGGCCTCCCTGGACCAGGCAAATTATTGGGAGGTTATTTTAGGCACCATGGAAGCATCTGAAGGTAGATGAATGGCAAGGTTTGTTTCCCACGGGATCACTGTGGCCACTGGGTGGAGAGTGGAAGGCAGAGCAGGAACCGCAGCCAGGAGAGCAGCGTGGCCCTGGTGGAGTCCACCCAGCTGAGAGCCCCTGGCCTGAGTGGAGGAGCGAGCTGCCTTCTCCCGAAGAGGCCGAATCCGCTCCTGTTGATGACTCAGCTGTGGGGTTAGGGAAGGGAAGAACCCGGGGCACTGGAAGACAGAGCTGCCTCTTCCTGCCAGCGGCAGGCAGGAGAAGGAATCGTTTGCTTGGCAAAATCTCAAGATACTGAGGTTGAACTTAAAATGCTTGTGAAATATCCAAGTGCAGATACCAATATGCTCATTAGTTAATCAGCTGCGGAGCTCACAGGAGAGGCCAGTTTCATGCTAGAGCCATGGGGTTAGGTGAGGAGAGGCCGTGGGATCTGTGACATGCAGGGCCTGAGTGGAGGGAGAAACTGGGGTGGAGGGGCAGAGACAGGCAGAGACCAGGCGGTGGCAGAGGGTATCCCAGGAGGGGAAGCGTGGCCCACAGTGTCTGCTTTAGGCAGGTCACTGGTGGCCTTGACAGACTGGCTGTTTCTGTGACTCAGAGGATGTTTAAGAAGAGCTACTAGCTGGGCCTTAGGGCCAGGAAAGGCTTCTTGAAGGATGTGGTGTTTCAGCTGAGCCTAGAACATTCAGTCCTGAGCCACCCAAATGCTGCCTGCAAGAGTGTCCCACAAAGAGCACCCAGTGCCACTAACCCATGTCCCTGGCCTGGGGGCAGCGCCTCCCCCCACAAGGCAGAGGGCACAGGGACGGAGCTCATGCCCCTCCCGCCCCCCTCTCACCTGGACACCACCAGTGGCAGGATCAGCATCTTCAGCATCCGCATCAGCAGCTCCCCGGGGAACTGGAAGTAACTGATCTCCTGAAAACAGCGGGAGCTGGGGTTACAGCGGGCAGCGGAGCCCTCAGCGCTCAGTTCCTTACCCCTCACACCCTGTCCTGTGTGGCACATGGGCACAGGGTCCAGCGAGAGAGAGAGAGAGAGAGAGAGAGAGAGAGAGAGAGAGAGAGAGAGAGCTGGCTTTCCAGCCTAACAGCTGTGTTCCAGTCCTAGCAACCCCGGCCCTCTGAACAGCTAGCCGTGTGGCCTTAAGTGTGCTGCAGGCCATCTCTGAGTTTTCCTCACTGGTGACAGGACCTTAGCCACCTCACAGGGTCCCTGGGGGCCCAAATGATAAAACACACATAAACGTTAAGTGCAGCACACGGAGGAGAAAAGATGCTCCGTGTTCCCTGCAGACAGCTGTCCTCCATCCGCCCCGCTCCCCCACTTCTCTGAGGGGTACAGCTGCCCCATCCAGCAGACGGTGAGTGGGGAGAGGGCAGGGCTGTGTGTTCCCTCAACCCACACTGCCGAGCATCACACTGCGGACACAGAAACGAGACTTGCTTCCAGCCTTGGAAAAGTTCCCGGTCGGGTTCGTGGGGAGAGTGAGCCAGTTTCTCACTGGGCATCGTCCCTGCCCCGCAGTGCGGAAAGGGAGGAGGTGAACGGGGCGCTGAGAAGGACCTGTATGAAGAACTCCCCCTGGGCTTACTTCTGCCTCCTTGAGAGCTGCTGGCCAGGCTCCAGCCTGTCCTAGGTTTTCTGGGTCCCAGATGCTGAGCTGATCAGTTGTTACCCCATAACAAGTCCCAGGAGCCAAAGTGACAACAGAAGCAGGAGGGACCACCAAGCCCGGTTTGATTAGACTCTCAGACAATAAATCATTCTTTCCTTATTTGTTCTTAAAACTGCTCCCTTGTTTATCTGCAAGTCTAATTTAACTGCGTGTGTTGTTTGCAAAGTTTAAATTTAATGCAAATTTGCTATTTCTGGCAATGTCCACAGGAGGCTATGGGTGAGGCTAGCAACTGGACTTGGAAACACTGCCCAGGCACCTTTCATACTTGCAAATAGTATTTAAAACCAGTGCCAGACATAATGATTTATTAGTGACCTGAGGCATTGAAAAGCCCCAAAGTATAGAATTTTGGTGCTACCAAGGGATTTTTAGAGATCTCCCTGTCCAGCATTTTGGAGGATAGGAAGCTGAGTCAGGAGATGGAGACGACCTGCCCACCAAGCCATAGCACAGCACGGAAACTCAGACTTCCCACTTCCGTTCCACCATTTCTCCAAAGCACCAGAAATCCTGCTCTTTAAGGAAATATGTTCATCAGGTCTACACATTGTAAGTCAACTTTAGTCTATGTGTATATTCTTCAAATAGCGCTTTGACGATACAGAGGTGGATCCTTCCTCATTCTCCATCTCCATTTCCCAACCTGCCAAGAACCGACATCTCCAACTTCTGCCTCCCTAACAGCAGTTTTCAATGCTACTTCCCATGCTGCCATTTGGACACTTAAACTTCCCTGCCATGTTCAAGGAGGGCTTATTACCTGCCCCCTTTTCTACTTCCCATGTCACCTATGTTTACATTACTTTTTGGGTAAATCAGTGCCCAAAGCCATATATACCTGAAACTGAGGATTGAATACAGGGACCCACACATCCTAGACAAGTCCAGGCCCACAGAGCCACACCCCAGCTCCAAAGCTTACAAAGTGCCAAAGCTTACAATGTTTTCATCATCAAATATTGTTCACACCTGAGACAAGTCACGTACTCCAACCATGCCTTGTGGTTCACAGGACCTTCATTTCTTCCTCTAAGGTTAATGAACGGATGATACATTTGCTTTGCATTCTGTGAACCACTCATTAATTTCTCCATACATTTGAATCCATCTATTAAAATGCCTGACCATTTTCTACACACTTGAGTATTAATCCCCTGTTACCCCTCAGCCCAATGGCTCTCTGCTTCCTGTTCTCCCAGCACAGTGGCTGTCATTCTGGGACCTGATCTTGTGTCCTGGATTCTGTTTTCTTTTCTTGTTTTGGTGGAACATCTCCTTTGGTACCTTCCTGAGAAAAGGTGGATGGGAGGGAAATTTTGAGTCCTTACATGAGTAGAAATGACTTTGTTTACCCGTCTAAGTCATATGCAAGATTTTTGTTTGAAAATAATTTCCCCTCCCATCGTTGAAGACATTGGTCCTTCGTCTCTAACTTCCAGCATTGCATCAGATGGTCACACCAGCCTTAGTCCTAGCCCTCATGTGAGATCTGTTTTATTTCCTTGGGACCATTTCAGTTTGCTTATATTCACTTTTCTGTCATTTTATGACGATGTGCCATGGCACAGGATGGACTTTTCCTGTCTTTTTTTCTGCCCTGCCTTTCTTTCTCTCTGTTTCTCCTTTCATCCCTTCTTCTTCCTTCCTTCCCTCTCTTTTCTTTTTTCTCTGTGCTTTTCACTCCTGAGAAACTTTCTCATATTCTTCCCAAATATTTTCTCCCCTCCGGTCTTCCTGTTAGCCGTCTTCAAGACTGTTCTAGAGAGTTGTGAATGATGCGTATGCTCCTTGTTTTATATTTTCTTTTTTGATTTTCATCTTTTTGGGTTATTTTCTGAGAAATTCTTACAATTCTATCCCAGCTACTGACATTTTGATCCTGGTTCTGCTTCTGACTTCCAGCAGATCCTTTCTCTTCCGCTTGGTCCCTCCTCGCAGCACCCTGTTCAGCCTCTTGTTTTCATGGTGCTGGGGACTGACTGAACCCAGGGCACGGTGTGTGCCGAATGCTTCCCCTACCCCACGCTCTGCCCCAGCCCCTGCCTTCCATTCTGCTTTACGGCGACCGTATCTTCTCTCAGGTCTCCAAAGATCTTAAGAAAAGATTTTAAAAGATTTCTTCCCCTTCCCATGGTCTCTGCTTTATTGGAGACGCTGTTTTCTCTTCGTTTAGCTTCTGCCTTTCCCATTTGCAGTTTCTCTCACATTTCTGGTGGCTTTGGCTCTCTGTTCATAGGTAGGTGTGAGGTGCTGACTTCTACGACTGTGCATAAGGTCTGTCCACTGACAATCTTCAGGACAAGGTGCTGGATCTGACCGCTGTTTTCACTCGGGGTGGGTGGCACGGGAGAGGAATGTCCTTCCTAGCATAGTTTGGAGGCTTTTCCCCTGAGGCTTCAGTGAGAGGCCTCATCTGACCTTTGAGGGATGGGGCTGTGCCTAAGCCAAGCTGTCAGCTGTCTTGAAGCCATGCTGGGGATTCCAAACCCAGAACACAGATGTCTGCTTATTAGTTTGAAGCATGTGACTCACCACTGCCCTGTCCCCCAGCACACACAGGTGGGCCTGATGTGCCTCTGTCTGGCCTTTTTAGCTCCTTGGGCAAGAGAAGGAGAAGGGAGATGGGGGGAGAAGGAGGAGGAGGAGAAGGAGAAAGAGGAGAAAGAGGAGGGGGAGGAGGAGTCTTCTGACCACAGGACCCTAGCACTCTAGTTACTTTGGCTACAGATTCTAGTCAATGTCTTTGCTTTCAACTCCATACACACTTCTGTCTACCACAGTACAGCACCCAGAACCTTTCTGGATCTCTACTTCCAGAGGTGGAAGATTTTAGCTTTCTGCACTCTACTAAAGGTGGGCACACAACTCCATTCGCTTCCCACGTTGCCTAATTTGTTGTAGTCTAACTTCCTTTCTCAGCTATTGCCTTTTATGCTTACATAGGTTTTGATGGTTTATGGCCTTTAAAAAATTCCACTATTATTTTACTGGGCTTCCAGGAAGGAAGAGAAAGGGAGACGCAATTGTAATTCCCCATCCTTTAACTGGAAGTCTCAAATGGTCTGTATCTTTTTGATGAGATATTTACATCCAAAGACATAATCTGTGAGTTTATAAGCTCTTTTTCACAAATAGAACATTCTGCCATTTTCCAAATTGTTTATGATTTTTGCCTGTTGCATAAGCTCACAAAGTTCGACGGGCTTACAGGCTAAGAGATCAAACAGAGAAATCCCGGATTTCAATAAGAAAGCCAATTTGTGCGAAATAATTGTTCTAAGACTCCACATCCTTCCTCCAGGTTATCTGGCAGGTTAATCTAGACCAGAACACATTTGCAGGTCTAAACAGATGGGCAAGGCAGCTTGGGTCCCGCAGGCCCCAGAGGAGCTTGGCTTTCAATAATAGGCCTTCCAATTTGTTCTCACAAAATGGTCTTCCTGCAGGAAACACGTTGTTACCGAGGAAAATCAAACACAGCAGATTGTGGGCTGTGTGTGCCACTGCCAGTTTAATTCAGCACGTAGCTGACACTGCATGAGACTCTTATCTTGGTTCAAGAAAACTCATGAGTTGTTTGGCAATTCCCAGGCTCGAGGGAGAAGTGGAGCTATATGTAAATAGCTGGGAGCCAGCTATGAAGTAAGGGAGCCAGCATCTGGGTTACCAAGGAGGAGGGCACAGGGCACAAGCATGTGGCAGAACTTACTCCAGGGTCAGCCTGCAAGGTCCTGGTTTCAATCCCCAGCACCACAAAACAAACGAGAACCCGCACTGTTACTTCCGGTGTCAATAGGCCTGAGGACTGTGGATACGGAATAGGAGACGTCAGGGGAACTCTGACGGGCAGAGGAGGGAGGGCAAAGTTCAGGGAGCATTTACTACATACAACACTGGCCAGCACCCTTCACTCCTCACAATTCTTGAGAACCCATCCCACCACCACCCCATCTTACAGATAAAGAAACTGAAGCCAGAGAGAGAGAGAAAGAGAGAGAGAGGGAGAGAGGGAGAGAGTTTGTTCAGCCAGTTACTAGCACAGTCAAAGTTCAGTTTCCCCTGCCTCTAGAATCTAACAGGCTTGTTAGAGAAATAAAAAGGTCTGTTGCCAGGGAGGAGATATTTTGCTTTTCATAGAAGACCATGCCTGAAGCCTGGAGCGCCCTTGTAGAGATGGCCCTAGGTGTCATTGTTGCACTGCAGGAAGAGGAATCATGGAATTAGGGATCTTCCAGGGGCCCCCACGAAGCCTCTCTCCTCCACTGCGCTATAGGTGGTTCCTCTGTGTCCCCAGCCTGCGTAGTGCAACCGTAGCAAAAATCCTGCCGAGCCACTTTAGTAAGAACCCCGCACCTTTGATTCCCCACTTTGTATCTGATAAAACTCCTCCTCCTTACTTTTCTTCTCGGATTCCCCACCCTGGATGTTTTCTCTTAGCTACCGTTCTCCGACCCCTCAGTGTGCTTGCTGGCTGTGAATCCTCAGCTGCATTTTGGGTTGAGGCCTATGGGTCCGCATAGGAGTTCTCTATACCTGTTCTGAGTAGTCTTCCTTACTGGTTGAACAAATATGAGACAATTCTTTCTAAAACACCGTGGCATGTCCCCTCTCCCACAGGAGGCCAGGAGGGAACCTGACCTTCCCTACACAATGCACCTTAGCTCACCATGGCCTTTACTGGGCCAGAAACCAGAGGCCTGCCTCACCCTTGTCCCCCAAATCCACCTCCAGCCAACATCACATCCTGAAGATTCCTCTCTGGACAGCAGTTCTCATATCTGCCCCTTTCACCCCAAAGTCAGACCTTACCCCTACTACTTCCCTCTTCACCCCTGCCTGCCCTCAGGATCCCAGGACCTCTGGGAAGCTCAGATCTGACAGGATTACCTTTCTGCACAAAAGCGGTTCATAGTCGCCCCACAGCCATGTCTAGTAACAGGTCCTTTGAGCCTGTGGGACCTGGAGCTCCGATCCCGGCTTCCCACTGTGCCTCCCAGCAGCCACATCCTTGTCACTTGCTCCTGTTCCCACTGCCCTTGCTGGCCCTCTTGTCACATGAACTGGGTAGGAGCTATTATTCTCTGAAGACCCCACTCCCCGTTCCTTCTGCAGCCTCAGACCTGAAGTGATTCTTGTAGGAGTGTCCCTGCCTCCCTGCTGCATGGCCAGGCAGAGCACCCTCCCTGCTGACCTGTCTCACTAGCTCCTCACTTCAGGGCTATGGTGTTTATCTCACCCATGTTACAGACTGGATCGCAGAGACCCAGGGAGACAATGACTGTCTCGGTGTGGGGGAGCTCAGGCTCCCCCAGCCCACACACTCCTCCTCACAGGGACCCAGGGTGCTCCAGGGAGAGCTGACCTGTGGTGAGAGGTGCCGGGTCCTCAGGAAGAAGCCCAGGAGGCAGCCCACGATGACGGACAGCACCGACAGGATGAGCAGTCCGTTCCGCTGGCACACATCCCTGCCTCGCGCCAGGAGGGCACCCAGCACCATGGTGAACCGGGCCTGCTGGCACGGGGTGCAGCACCATTCCATGCACAAGACGCCAGCCAGGGGCCCAGGGTCTGGGCTGGGTACCGGCTTCTCAGCTCACAGGTGGTCAGAGTCACTAAGCTCCAGTCGCCAGCCCCATGGGCATGGCCTGTGAGCCGCCCCAGAGGGAAGCACAATCCTATTACCAGCTGCATCATTAGGAGCTGGGAGAGATTAGGGCCCAGGAAATTAGAGCAGGCCACGTGGCCTGGGAGTTGGGCTCTCCAAGCCAAGTGCTCCTTGAATGGCAAAATGGACCAGACACTGGTGGGAGGAAGAAGAGGAACATCGGTTTGGTTGCTTTGATTTTTACCCCATTTCACTGCAGGAAGGAATGCAGGTCGGGCATTCAGACCCTAGTGATCACCAATACGCAATAAGCATTTACTTGGAAGGTTCCTTGTTTTGGCGTATTCAACCCCAACACCACGCCAAAGAGTAAGGACAGTACCATCCTGCTGGGGTGTGAGTGAGCACAGGACACCGGGCCTTCGAGTGTTGCTTTACCTTCCACAATCACAGGAACACAGCCCACCACCCTTGCGTCCCAGCTTCATGCATCCAAAGGGAGACAGACTCCAGCAGCAAGAGTCCCAGCATGGCAACAGCAGTGCGTGGACAGTGGAGTCAGTTTCCACCGTGCCTGGGGCCCTCAGTGCTATGGGGGTGTAGGCTGGAGCTCAGCGGACCTCACTGGATTTGGCCTGCTCTGTATCTCCCACTTCAAAACCTAGCTAAGAATGAACAGTCTTTGGGGCTGAACTAGGCAGGACCCTGGGAGGGTTTTCAGGGCCCTTTTTTTCCCTCTTGAAATAGGGTGTTGCTTTGTAGCCCAGGCTGGCCTCCAACTTGTGATGCACCTGTCTCAGCTTCCCAAGTGCTGGGATTACAGGCACACACGGCCACACCTGGCTACAGCTGACGCTTATTTTTAAAGCTGACAGCACCCATGAGGAGTTCATTCCAGACCCAGCTTGGTTACTTACTAGCTGTGCGATCCCAGACAAACCATTTCATCTCACTGTTTCTCTGTTTCCCCACCCATAAAACAGAGAATAACAGTATCTACTTGGGACTGTTAGGAATGCCAGCAAGAGGACCCTTGTAAAGCATCGCTGAGCTCTAGCAGGCTGCCCGGGGGCAGAGCTGTAGGATCTCCACACAGCCTCTGGAGGGAGGCTCTCTGTGTGGGCCTGGCTCGCTCTCTGAACTACAGGGAACCAACCCCACAGATTTCACCAGTGCTCAGTAATCCTTTTAGGGCAGTCAAACGGCAGAAGGGAGCAGCCAGCTGAGGCAGGGATGAAACAGGTGTGGGCTTTGAACGAAGGCTTCCTCCTCCAGACAAGGGGCAAGGGACGAGAACAGAGATGCGTGGACAGCGGCAGCGGGGGAGGGGAGGTACGGGGACCACACACAGGCCCAGCTCAGCTGGATCCTTGTTGTGACCCTGTTGGCTTGTGGCCTTGCCTGCTCCAGCCCTTGTCTTGCCTTTTTAAAGTGACAGACATGGGCGAGGCACCTACTACGCAGCTTCCATTCCACAGTGACCCCCCAAAGGCCCTGTGCTTCTCAGTAGCTTCGGGTGGAGAAGAGGGAGATGAGTCTGAGACGTTCTTTCCCCGACTCTGATTCTTCCAATCAAACCTTTCCTGATTCACCTTCAGCTCCAGCCAAGGCCTGGTTTTCCCATAAGCAGGTGGCTGGTTTTGTCTAGAGGGGAACACACACAGAGCAGACGTTTGGATTCGGGTTTCAGTCGAGGGCCGAGCCTGGCCCTCCTCGGTGCCATGAAGCAGAGGCGACTTGCTACCCCCTCCAGAGCCAGTGCCCTGACTCCCAAAGCGCCCCCCACCAGCTGCGGCGATCTCTTCCTGATGCTCTGACCCCGCCACCAGCCACCTGCCCGACGCCAGGCCGTCCTTTCCTTTGCCCAACTACTGCATTGCAACCAGGAATCGTGACTCACTGGAGCCATGTCCTGAGTACACCATTCCCTGCCACCTCTGCTGTTCACCAAAGCCAGCAGTGAGCCAGGCCCAGGCTTTCCTCTCAGGGAGCCTGTAAGAAAACGGAGAAAGGACTACTGCTCACTGATGTGTAAATGTCAAATGACATTTGGGAATTAAATTAAAACACTCTTGGATTGGAACCTTTAATAGCTCATCATTGCCCACAGAATCAATTTTTTTTCTGCGGCACCCTTTTCCGTCCATCCATGCCTTGTGACAAGGTCCATGGGTGGAGGAGAGCGCTTCTCCAGGAAAAGGACACTGCATGTGGGAATTGGGTGCAAGGATCTTGGAATGTTTGTACTGATAATTGTAATTTGTGTAGTTCATATGTGTATGTTTTTATGTAATGCTCAATATGGAGTCAAGGGTGGAGACTCCAGGGGGGTTGCTGGAGGCCCTCTAGATAACCCCTTTGTGAGGACTGGTTGTGGGGTTTTGCCTTCTGTGAATAATGTGAGAGAGTTTATGCGGGAGCTTTGGGTGAAAGAGCTCTTGGAGGAGGATTTACAAAATTCCTGTGAGACAACTGCCCTGAGACACTGGACAGGCAGCCAGAGACGGCAGCTAGGACACATATGTTACGCCACCAGCCGCCTAAGACAGGCACAGGACCAATTGCTGTCCTGCAGGCCCATGACGGGTAAGGCCTGGTTGGGTTCATATGAAGAGTCCTTGACCTAAGACAGGCGCTGTCCTCACAGGGACTGCCACTCCCATAAGTGATAAGGGATACAATGTAGGGAGCGGCAGGATAGTCTCACACATCTCTTCCTCCTGCAGGCATCCAGGTGCATCGGCTTACATTTCCCAAGCTAACTAAGTAATAAGATTGAGATGTTAATTGATACCTATTGCCCTGAGCCTGGGGCACTTCCTGCTTGGAGTTGAGGTCAATTAAAACCTATTGTTTAGGATTGTCCCTGCCTGGCCCTAAGCCTGGGGTGCTTCCTGCTTGGGGCTGGGGGTTGCTGCCAAAGTTAGCAAATATATATTCCAGCTTCTAAAAAATAAAAGGGGATTCAGATTCACTCACAGACTGGTGTGCAGTGTCTTCTGTCTCTCACTCGCCGACTCCCTGTCCACCTTTGGGAAACCCTAGCCCTGCCGCAGCTGGACTCCGGCATTTTTCCCTAAAGTTATTCAATTATTGGAGCAAAACTCTTTTTGTAATTCTGCTTAAAAAATGAATTTAGGAAATGCTAGCAAAGCCAAGTTAGACAGGCCCTTTACTCCAAGATGGCTCAAAGTCAGATTGCTGGAGTTAAAATCCTAGCTCTGCCACTTGCGGGCTCTGTGATCTTGGGCAAATTTCTTTCCCTCTCTGGACAATGGGAATCAGAAAGCAGCACTGTGGGAGGGCTGGGGCCATGGGTCAGACGAGGCGATGCACCTGCAGTGCTGAGCAAGGGCGCGGTGCCCTCGGATAGTTACACGTCCTCAGAGCAGCGTCCACCTGAGCAGCACACGGGGCACTGAACCCTGCCCTTGTAGAGAGCACTGTGCTGGGTCTGGCATCTGGGGCCAGAGCCCGCACTCCTCAGCAAGGCCCTCAGAGTCTCCTACTCCATCCCCACCTCACCCCTATTCCTTCCCAGTGCACCCTGACCTTCCACACCAAACCACACATCTGTCTAAGCCTTCTGCCCAGGTTATTGCCTCTGCCTATGATGTCCCTCATTGTCACCAGGCTCACAGGCGGCAGGGTCCCCCACTTGAAGCTTTCCTTCCCCGACTACTGCAGACACACACCCCTCTAGCTTCCTCCAACCAAATCTGCCCTTTCCACAGTTGCCAGCGAGGAACCAACCCTGGCTCCTTTTGCCCTTCTTTTTCAAGGTACTGGGGATTGAATCCAGGGCCTGTACTGGGCTACAAAACCCACCTTTTTAGATGCTAAGTTGCATCATTTAGCCACTGGTTGCCCAGATTGGACTCAGTCTTGTGGTCCTCTTGCCTCAGCCTCCCAGGGTGCTGGGATTGTAGGTGTGCACCACTATGCCAGCCTAAGTCCAGCTCCTTTTAAAATGGCTCTGAGAAGAAAATACTAGCCCATGAGAACAAAGCTCGGTCTGTTTGTGACCATGGCATTTGGAACCCCAAAGTCGGGAGGACAGGGTGTAGCTAATGTGTTGGGGGCACCTAGGGAGCAGGGCGTTGTCCTGCAGTGCAGCTGGAACTGACAGCAGCAGGAAGCTTGCGGGGAGGCCCAAGGGGCTGGAGCTGGGGCCGGGAGCTGCTATGGGCAGAGATCAGCCGGGCTGTCAAAACGAGCCTCGGGTGCAAACCACAGGTACGCAGCCGGACAGCGCTGCCGTCCATGGCACCCTTGCTAGCTGTGCAGGAGAGAGCAGCTGAGGGGCATAGCCAGGACCAGAGGGGACCACCCTAGGGTGGGGGAGGCTGTTGCGGGGAGGCCTCCTGGAGGAGGGCTGTCATTCAGACTGTAGTAGGGAGGGCTGCTTGACCCAGGGCTGAGCCTCACCCCTTCTACCAGGCATCCCAGTGTACTGAGGCTGAACCGTCTGAGTCTCAGCTGGGTTCGTGCTGACCCAGCTCTGGCTTGCTGGCTGCTGTCCCAGACGCAGCAGAGGCACTCGACCTCCCCTCCCGACACGGCTCCCAGCTCACGCATAGCTGGGCCCTTCTGGGAAGGCTTTCTGTGGGCAGCAAAGCTTCTGGGTGTGGATTCCCAAGAGCTTGAGTCACCAAGGGCTGATGTGACCTCTGCTGAGGGCCAGCCCTTCTGCACACTGGCCTTGGAGGTTCACCTATGCCAGCTCCTGATCCCTAAGATGGGCAGGTCAGGGCTGAGCACCCCCAAAAGCACTTGGCTGCCATTCGTTGAACATTTACTATGTCCCAGATTCCACGTGTGTGCTCTAACATTTCAGCCAACTCCTCAGAAAGGGCTGATTGCCAGGAGCCAGGGAGTGAGTCAGCCCCTCCATGGCATCACTGTCTCAGGGCTTTGGGCCCAGGTTCTAGATCTGTGTGGTCCAATGCTGTAGCACTAGTCACACTGTGTATTTAAACCTGCTCCGACCCAAGGACTCAAAAGTCACACGTGACGAGTGCCTATCATGCTGGAAGTGCATCGGAGAACATTTCCATGGCCACAGTGAGTTCAGATCTCAGCTTTTCCCAATTTAGTGAAACCCTGATCTTAAAACCCCATGCTTTTTACATCGCTCCCCCATACTTCCTCTTGCACTGGAGTGCTAGCTGCAGCAAAGCATCAGTTAAACCCCCTACAAGGTCAAATCAAGTTTCCAAACTAGAACTCTTTCCAGCAGTCACACGAAGTTAAACCAAGCCGGCAAAGCCAGAAAGGGATTTTAGGCAGGGCCATCTACATTATCTGCAGGGCTCAGAGCCAGTGGACGTAAGGAGACACAGCCATAAATGCCTACTCAGGCAGCAGGAAGAGGGACATTAATGCACATACCATTTCCCTCCACGGTCTCTCAACTTATTATCATGTTTTTTTATTTGCTATATAATGTCATTCTTTTTTTTTTTTTTAATACCGGGGATTGAACTCACAACCTCACGCTTGCCAGGTAGGTGCTTAAGCCACTGAGCTAAATCCCTGGCCCTATAATGTCATTCTTAAGTAAATAAAAGTTTTAAAATATTTTTTGAGACAATGTCCCTCTGTAGCCCAGGCTGTGCTGGCCTTGAACTTGCAGCTTCAAGTTCCTGCTTCAGCCTCCTGGGTGCTAGGATTAAGGCACACACCACCATGCCCAGCCCCCAAAATAAAATTTATTAACATGAATTTTATTGTTCATCTTTACAGTATGCAGCACCAGCTTTAAGTGCAAATATCAGTGCTAAACTCATCTGCAGAATCATCCAAATGACACAATTTGTATTTAGTAGCTCAGATGAGCCGATGTATTTTATTTCTACTGGAACAGTGGAAACAGCAGGAAACTAACTCCACTGTGTCTTGGCATATAGACAATCCCACTAGCGCCTCGGCCTCTGGTGAGTCAGGAAGCCTGAAAGAGGGTGAAGCAGGAGAAAGCCACTGCCTTCTCCATCTGCCCTAGTTTTCAGGCTGGGCCCGCGGGCTGTGGGTGGGAACCCACGTGAGGTTCCGTGGCAGCTAGAGTCTCTTCACGGGCCATTTTCTCCTTTCTACCTTTGGAACAAGTTGTGGTTTGAGGAAATAGGGTTTCTCCTGGCTGGCAGTGCCACTGCTGACGGAGGTGTAGACAGAGCACCCTCACCGGGAAATTGCTATGAGTCTCGCTGGAACCCAGTCCTGGCCATTTCGCCACAGCTCTGTACCTGCAGGCACCACACACAGAGGTGGACGGGACACAGAACAGATGTCTGCTCCCAGGAGTGTTTCTAGCACCATCACACCTTGCTTTATTATGCACAAGCTCAAAGGTGTTTAAGAATCCAGAGGTGGTGACAGCAGGACATTAAGTCAAGCACAGTGTCCATCTGAGCATAGGTACTGAGCAACTGTCCCAGACGTGAACCCATGAAACCCATCCTGTTTAGACGGCTGGGTGCTTGAGGGTGTCCTGGGCCTGAGACCCGAAGAATCCAGCTGAGGGCCTGGACCTCATGGTAACATCCTGCATGAGTCCAGCTGAAGACCTAGAGCCCAGGACAATATTTGATGCATGTCCATTTCATGGATCTATGCTGGGAAGGCCAGTGGTGGAAGTTAGAAAGTCTGTGCCAGTGGGATGTAGGATGTGTGCCAGCAGGTTGAGGGTTTTGCACTGGAGCCTGGAAACGACCCTCGAAGGACAGACCAGGGCTACCTCGAAAAGTACCACAGCCATCCTCAGTGACAATGAGGTCCCAAGCTCCTCTGACTATGAGGACAGCCAAGCTCATATCAGGAAGCCAGTGTGACAGGCTTCTCCAGGAGACTGAACAGCACACCATCTTCCTGTTCAGAGCCAGGAAGCAGTAAAGACCAGACCTCTTAGCCATTCTCAACGACAACAAGGTCCTACACTTCTCTGACGATGAGAACAGGCAAGTTCATATCGGGAAAGAAGCTTGACAAGCTCCTCCAGGAGGAGAACCAACAACACCACGGGGAACCAACACTACTTCTCCCTCCCCAGTTCTCCCTATTGTGCTGGCAACAATCCTCAGGGGGGCTTTCCACACCCAGCAGCACGCTGATTCAGTTCAGCTGGTTGTTACAAGCTGACCACCAGCTATCAATGCACCACACTGGGACATGGATGGAACTGGGCTGCAGAAACCATCCAAGCAAGGTGCACAGTGGTCAGAATTTGTGCTCAGCGGCTCTTTCTGCACCTGGTTCACATGTAACGTTCACCCTAGGGCAGAGGGCAGAGACCAGCAAGTAAGAGCAGAGACCCTGCTGCTGGATATGTTGTATTTGCCTCTTGCTCCATTAGGTAGTTACCCTGTGCCTCAATTGCTAAAGTACAAAATGGGGAAAGTAAAATCCTATGTACAGGGTCGTTACAAGGGACAAATGAATTATATGTGTGAGCCAGATCATGGCAAGTACTATCTATACACGTGCTGCTGCTACCATGATCGCTCCGTGACAGGCATATTCCAGACATGAGGGTACTGTGATGCAGACGGCCCTTTATTTATCGGTTTATTTATTTTTATGGAGCTACTGTAGTATAGATAGTCCCCTATTATTTGTTCATTTATTTATTTTGTGGCATTTTCCTTTACATTCTTCAAGTCATTTTCTGTGTTAGTACATGTCTGTAATGCATAATGGTTTACATTCCTTGTGTGGGGTTGGGACCTGTACATGACACAGCCTACTTCATCGTTTTACCCTCTTCCCCTCCCTGCCCTCTCCGTCTGCCTCTTGAGCCCCTCCCTTTATTATTTTTATAACATGTTTGCAATACCTGGTGTTTACATTCCTTGTAAGGAGTTACTACGCACACTTAAAACATCTAAATTCCTTTTGCATCCCTGCCTCTTCCCTCCCTCCTGCCTCCCTCTGTCTCTTGGTCCTTCTCCATTTAAGAAAGATCTATCTCCCTCCTTCCCATGATCTAACTTTTACTTTGCCCTTTATTTATACTTTGAGTTTCTCATGTAAAAGAAACCATGTGATATTTAAGTGCATGTGTCTGACCGATTCCATTTAACATGATAGTCTTAAGGTGCAATTATTTTCCCACAAGTGACTTGAATTCATTCTTCTTTATGGAAGAATAGTACTCCATTACATGTAATGTCACATCTTAAACATCTATTCATCAGTTGACGGACATTCAGGCTGCTTCTAAGACTTGGCTATTATGAATGGTGCCATATAAACATAGGTATTCCTGTATGACTATAATACACTATCTTTAACTCTTTTTGAAAGATAACTAGAATGGGAATGGCTGTGTCAAATGGACTTTCTAATTTCAGTTTTTTGAGGATGTTCCATACTGATTTCCACAGTGGTTGTACTAGTTTACATTCCCACCAGCAATGCAGAGGTGTGCCTTTTCCCTTGCAGGTTTGTCAGTATTTATTATTTGATTTCTTGTTGATAACCATTCTTTCTGGGGTAAGAGGGAATCTCAGTGTTGTTTTAATCTGTGTTTCTGTAAGATAAGTGATTCGAACATTTCCTATGTATATATTGGCCATTAATACTTCTATGAATATCTATTCATTTCATTTGCCCATTTTTTTAAATTGAGTCTTTTATTCAGGGGGAAGGTAATTTTTTTGAGTTCTTTATAATTCTAGATACTAGTCTTGTGAGGAATAGCTGGCAAATTTTTTTTCTCACTTTGTAGGTTGTCTTTTCACTTTTTTGGTTGTTTCTTTTGCTGTGCAGAAACTTTTAAATTTGATATGATCCCATTTGTTGATTCTCTGTACTATTTTCTGTGCAGCCAGGGTTCAGATCAAAAAGACTTTGCTTACATGTATGATTTCAAGAGTCTTTCCAGAAGTTGTGTAAATTTTTAGTATAGTACTTAGTGAGAGATAGGGGTCTAGACTTAATCTTCTGCATATGGACAGCCAGTTTTCCCAGCACTATTTGCTAAAGAGGGAACCTTTCCTCCAGTGTATTTTTGGGCCCTTTGTCAAAGATCAAATAGTTGAATGTGCTTGAAATTGTTTCTGCCTCTTCTGTTCTGTTCCACTGATCTATGTGTTTGTTTTTGTGCCACTATCATGCTGTTTTTATCACAGTAACTTTGTAATATAACTTCAAGTCCAGGATTGTGATGGCTCCTGCTTTGCTGTTTTCATCTAAGATTGCCTTTGTTATTCTGGGTGTTACGCCTTGTGTCTAGATGTCCCCCCAAAGCCTTATGTGGTCACAGGTGGGGCTTTAACAGAGGTGGCTGGATCTAGAGTGTGTGGCAGTATATTTGTCATAAATGGCTTTTAACAGATTGAGATAAATTTCTTCTGCATCTATTTTTATTATGAATTAGTGCTGGATTTTGTCAAAGGTTTTTTCTGTGTCTGCTAAGATGATCATGTGATTTTCATACATGCTTCTGTTTATGTGATGAATTACATTTATTGATTTGGATATGTGGAACCATTTTTACATCCCTGGGATGAAGCCTACTTAGTCACAATGTATAATCTTTCAGATGATTTGCTGCATTCTGCTTGCAAGTATCCTGCTGAGGACTTTTACCTCTATATTCATTAATGAAATTGATCTGTTGTGCTTATTGTGTTTGGATTCTTGGCTGGTTTTGAAATCAGGGTAATGGTAGTTTCAGGAGTGATTTTGGGAGTATGAATTCTCTTTTCGCTGAATAACTTAAGGAGTATTGATATTAGAACTTTCCTGAAGTTTTTGTAAAACTAAGCAGTAAACCCATCCAGACCTGGGCTTTTCTTAGTGAGTAAATTTTTTAAAAATTGCTACTGCTTTTAATTTTGTTGCTTGTTATTGGACTATTCAGGGTTTTTAAATCTTCTTGGTTCAGTTTTGGTTACTCATATGTCTCTAGGAATCTATCCATTTCTTCTGAACTCTCCAATTTATTGGTGTAGAGGTTTGCAAAATAGTTGTTAATAATCTTTTTGATTTTGGTAGTGTCTGTTTTGATTTCATCTTTTTCATTTAGAATTGCATTGATTTGGGTGGTTTTTTTCTCCTTTCTCTGGTTTATGTTTTATATATTTTGCTTATTCGTGTGTGTGTGTGTGTGTGTGTGTGTGTGTGTGTGTGTTCAAACTCAGGACCTCGTGCTTGCCAGGCGGGCACTGTGCCACTGAGATACATCCCCCTCCCTTGTTTATTCTTTTGAAGAATCAACTCTGCTCTATTCATTGATTCTTTTTCTTTGTTTGCTTTTGATCTGTCTCCATTTCATTGATTTTTTGCTCTGATCTTTATAATTTCCTTCCTTGCATTCGCCTGGATTTTGGATTGTTCTTGTTTTTTTAAGACTTTGAGGTACATCGTTTGGCCTTTTATTTGGGCTGACTCTGTTTTTGTGATGTGGGCATTCACAGCTATAAACTTCCTTCTTAGGATTGCTTTCATTGTGTTCCAAAAGTACTGCTATGTTGTACTGGTATTATCATTTAGTTTCTAGAAACTATCTTATTTCTTCTTTCATTTCTTTTGTAAACTACTGTTTATTTAAGAGAGTATTGTGTAGTTTCCAAGTATTTACATAATTTGTTTTCTTTTGTCATTAATTCCTAACTGCATTGCCTTATGATCTGATAAAATGTGTAGTATCATTTTTTAACTCTTGTACATTTACCTAAGCATACTCTATTGGCCTGCACATGGTCTATTTTGGAGAAAGTTCCATGTGCTGCAAGAAGAATGTGCCTTCTGTTGTTGGGTGGGACACGATAGATGTTTACTAAGTCCATTTGTTCAACTTTGATAGTTCTTTGTTGATTTTTTTGTCTAGTTTATCTGTTTGTGTTAGTGAGGTACTGAGGTCCCCCCACTATAATTGTATATATGTTTATCTGTTTTTATGTACAGCTTTATTTGTTTCATAAAGTGTTTTTGTTGATAATTGCTACATCTTCCTGATGAATTGTTCCCTTAACCAGTATGGAGTGACTTTTGCCTCTTTTGATTAGTTTCAGCCTGAAGTCCACTGTTGATGTTTAACCTATGAGTTTCTTTTTGGGTTAAATACCACACCACTGGATTTGGTTTCTTGATCCAGTCTGTCAGACTGTGTCTTTTGATTGGGGAATTGATACCATTCATGTTGCGAGTTGTTACTGACAGTACTGACTTATTCCTGCCACCGCCTTATGTTCCTATTGCTGATTCCCTGTCTTTTCCTTCTACCTACCTGCTCAGGCTGCCTGGTGTATTCATTCTGTTGGGCCTTTTATCATTTCTGGCTTCATGTCTCTTTCCAGAGTATGCTTGAGAATTTCTTGGAGTGCTGGTTTGGTGGTCATGAATTTCTTTCAGTGTTCTTTACCTTGAAAGTATCTTGTTTCTTCACCAATTTTGAAAGGATAGTCTTGCAGGATATGTCAGTCTGGGCTAGAAATTGTATTCTTTTAGGGTTTGAAACACTTCACCCCAACCTCTCCCAGCCTTCAGCATTTGTGGTGCCAAGTCTGCTGTAACTCTAGTGGGTTTACCTTTATAAGTGATTTATTGCTTTTCTCTAACAGCTCTTAAGATTCAGCTCAGATCCAGGGCTGGGTGCTGGCCACTGAAAACTTTTCTCTGGGCAGTCCTGAGAAAATTTCTTCAGGGAACCAGCCACCTGGAAAGCCCACAACACACAAATCCCTCTGCCTCCCCTTGCAGGGCTGCATTTGGGTGGTTTCCCCTTCACAGAGCTGGGGGGTTTGGGGCTGGTCCTACAAGCAGAGTGGTGCACACTAATGGCACTGGATCTGCAGTGGCCAGGGAGAAGGAATCATCGGGTCATGCCTGAGCCATTTCCTGAGCAGGAAAGGGGGACTCTGGTCACCTCCCATCCTGGGCCTTCTCAGACGCTCATACCAGACACCAGAGCTGGGCAGAGACATGGACTAGGGACTCTCAACTCTGGCAGAAGAGGGTTGGTCAGTACAACCTCGAGGGGCACAGCAGAGTCTCAGAGGGAAGTTTTGCTCTAGAAAGCATGCATTACCTCATAGTTCTATTTCTGGAAAATAAACACAAATTCTCTCATAGTTATTCCTATAAGCCACAGGGAATAGCTCTGTTAAACTTTCCCAGCTGGCAAAGCTGTTTCTACTACATCCCACCTGTTGAGAAAATTCCCAACATAGGGGAGAGGAGAGCTCTCCTTGGTGAGCTCGACACCATAATCTCTGAGGGGCCTGACACCTTTCTGTTCCTCCTAAGAGGCCGTGTGCTCAAGAGGGTGTGGCATTTTGATGGAGACCAAGCAATGTTTAGTCAGGGAGGGAAGAGATGTCAGCAAAGAAAAGGACTTTCCCAACATCAAAAAATGAACCGGCACTGAATTATAGCTAAGCCTGGCACGTGTTAGTGCACTGACTGGCTGATTGCTTGTGTATGTGGCATCGGAGGGAGACAGTTTTGGGCAACAGTGCTGAGAACATTAGCCATTAGCCCTCTCGGAGCTGAGAGGCAAGCGGAGGGATTGGCACTTCTTGGGACTGGTAGGTAGATCGGGTCCTGGCAGCAGCCGGGCTCTCAGGAGGGGTGCAGGGCAGGATGATCTGGCTTGGGCAGAGGGCTGTGCAGGGCTCCTCAGACCCTGAGTGTTTGCTGGACTGAGAGGAACCCATAAAGCACTATTTGTCCAAATGAAAGTGGATCCTGTTTCCTCGGTTCTCCTTCCCCTGTGGGCCTCTGATGTTACCAGCCCCCTGCTCAGCTCTCCTTTGAGCTGGGTATGTGGAGGTTCTGGAGGCTGCAGCACGGTTCCAAGAGTGAAATGACAGTGAGTTACAGTGGGTGTGAGGGGAAGTTAGCGTCCCTCTCTGCACGGAGCGCAGCACCGTGAAATTCAGTGTTGAACCCAAGGCCCTAGAGCATCGCTTTTTGTTTCTCTAACAGAGTTTAAGCTAGTGTTAATAAATTAAAAGGTAAAATTGCTCGTGCATTCACTTCAGTTTTGTTTTATTCCCATTTCATGTTGTTGTCTGTATTGTAATTGGTTCTTTTGATGCCATTTCTGATGTGTCAAGTTGATTGTCTTGTAAATATCTTATAAAGAGTTCAATCGTAAATTTAAAAAATAACGTAGGTCTCAGCCATCTCGTGTGCTGATTATTCACAGAGGAGGGTGTTTTGGTTTTGTTTTTCTTTCTTTCTGGCCTTCCCACAGCATTCATGACCCCAAAATTTGTGTTTTATCATTCCATTGCTTTTCTTGATGGGGTTTAATATAGTTTTTAGTTCTTCATATTCTGTAACTTAAATAAATTGAATCACACTGAATTTTTGCACCCACGTGTAGAAGTTCATCAATGTCACTTTTTAAAAACTGGTCATCATGGCACATATTTATAGGCCCAAATATTGAAGAGGCTAAGGTCAGAGGATCACTTGAGCCTAGCAGTTTGAGGCCAACCTGGGCAACATAGCAAAAACCTGGCTCAAAAATTTAAAAGAAAAAATGAGTCTTTAAATCCTCAGACATGATATTTATTTAGGTATTATTTACTTTATCTCAGTAAGATTTTAAAGGTTTAAGTTTATAGAAATACATGTAGAGATTCATGCATGCGTAGCTGTTTACAGTCTGTTTGAATATCTACTTTGTGTGCTTTAATTTTGTAACTTGAACAACTATTTCTAAGAGGACAATATGTAATTTATCAACTAGTGATTTCTTACTGTTTATCTTTTTTTTTAAATTCTGTATTATCTCTACACTTTACATGTTTTTTTCTCATTAAATAAATTTAAAAAATTTAAAAGAAAATTTTTCTATGCTATACAGTATTCTAGGATATGAATGCATTATTTATTATCTACTGCTGACGAACATTTGGGCTTTCCCCCAATTTTTTGCTATTGTGAGTGATGCTGCTATAAGCACTCTTGGATGTATGCAAGAGTCTCTCTAGCTTATACACACAGCATTGGAATTTCTAAGTCATGGGTTGTGCAGACATTCAACTTTACTAGGAAATGCCAACTGCTTTCCAAAGTAGTTTCACCAACTGACACACACATTTGCAATGTATGAAGGTCCCATGATTCCATATTCTTACACATTTGGTATTAATTATTAACTCACGAATGTGGTAGGTGTGAAACGGCATTTCGCTATTTTAAATTTGCATTTCTCTTATTACTAGGATGGAATATATTTTAATATATTAGGAACTATCTGTGCTGCTTCTTTTTTGTGTGCCTCCTCTTTGATGAGATTTCTATTCATCATTTTTGCTCATTTTTTGAGTTTTTTGTCATTTCTTTAAAGATTTGTAGCTATTCTTTAAATAAACTAGATGTTAATTCTACATTATTTCTACTTGTTTCCATGTTTATGGCTTATCTATAATGTCTTTAGATAAAATCAAGCTATAACTTCTCATTTCAGTGAATGTGTCGATCAGTCTTTCTGATTTCTCTGTGTCTTGTTTTAAAAGTCGGGGCTAGCGGTGTAGCTCCACAGTATAGCACTTGCCTAGCAAGCTCGAGACCCTGGGTTAGATCCTCAGAACTGAAAAACCAACCAAACAAAAAACTTTCACCACCCTCAGGAAGTTACTGTGTAAATTTCTCAGAGTTGTATGCTTTTCTTACATGCGTAAGTCTAATGTGTGAGTCTAATATCATGATTTCTTTAAGGTTAACTAATTGTCCCTGTATTGAAAAGTTTATCCTTTCACTTTAAATTGAAATGGCTGTTCAAAACAAAATTAAAGTTTATATATATTTTGGTCTGTTTCTGTGTTCCCATTGGTTGGTTGGTCTATAGCTTTGTTGAGACTCTTCTCTCTTGATTACTATAAGTTCATGGTAAGTATTAATACTTTTCAAGGTATGTCTCTCCATCATTTTCTTCTCCAAGAATATATTAGTCTTCAGAAATCTACAAAACATTTTAGAAAAATTGTCAACATTTGGAAAAATTTGTGACTTTTTTTGGCAATTTTGTGGAATTTATCAATTGGAGAGATTTAACACTTTATGTAATTGACACTTCCAATTATGAACATGGCATATCTTTTTATTTACTTAGATCTTAGCTATGTAGTTTTGTCATTTTTATCCCTAAACTGTAGAACATTTTAAAATATCTGTTTCCATAGTCTTCATTTTTATGCTGTTGTAAAATGTTTTATTATATTTTCTGTGTTGTTGGTATATAGGAATAAAATTTATTTTTGCGACTTATTTTTGTATCCTGTTCATTTCCTCAACTCTCTTATACTTTGGGGCTTTCTAAGTAAACAAGTGTATCATCTTCCACTTCCTCTTTTTGCATATTTATTTCTGATTGATTGATTGATCTTCTGCCCTGGCGAAGATCTCCAGGAAAAAGTTGAATGAAAAATCATGACTTGTGGCATCTACATCTTGGTCTCGATCTTAAGGATCTTAGGAGGAACATCTTTGACAATGTTCCGTTAGTATCGCTATTGTTACAGGTTTCTGTTTTTGTACATTTCCTTTATCATATTAAGAAGTATTCATTTATTTCTAGTTAATTTAGGGTTTTTTTCTTTTTTGTTTTTATATTTTTTGTATCAAATTTTTCTGAGGCGCTGGGTTGAACACAGGATCTGTTCCATGCTACCAATTGCTCTACTCCTGCGTTATATCCTTGACCCTTTTAATTTATTATTTTTATTTGAGACACATCTTGCTAAGGTAGTAGCCTGGCCTGGAATGCTTGGTCCTCCTGCTTTAGCCTCCTGACACATACCCAGCTCTTGATGTTGAATTTTTTCAAATTAGGTTTCTTTTTTAACTTGTTAGTGGTTAATTACATTAAATAACTGTCAGATACTTTAACAATCTTGTATAATTGGAGCAAACAAAATATGGCTATAATTTTTAAAGTTTGTATGCATTAGATATAGTTGTACATGTACTTCTCAATACAAGTTTTTAAATCATATATATATATATATATATATTTTTTTTTTTTTGTACTGGGAATCAAACTCATGACCTGGCACTTGCCAGGCAAGCGCTTATGCCGCTGAGCTAAATCCCTGGCCCTATTTTTTAAAAATCTTTTTTGATATACCACTTACATACCATACAATCCATTCATTTAAGTGTAGGATTTGATAGCTTTTAGGAAGTGTTCTGAGTTGTGCAATCATCATAACAATCCACTTTTAAAACATTTTTATCATCCCCCAAAGACCCCTCATCTACCCACTTTTCTTCCGCTCCCATTTCCACCTCTAGCCCCAGGCAAACACTCTGTATGTCTGCTGTTTCCACAGATTTGTCTCTCCTGAACAGTTACATAAATGGAATTAGATAATAGATGGGCTTTTCTTTTCCGTTTTTCTTCTTTTAGTTGGCATATTTTGTATAGAAATACCACATTCTGTTTTTCCCATTCACAAGTTGGTGGACGTTTGTATCATTTGCACACCTTGGCTTTTATGAATAGTGCTGCCATGAACATTCTTGAGCAAGTCTTTCTGTGGATACATGTTTTCATTCATCTTGAGTAGGTACCTATGAATTAAGTTTCTAGGTTGTTTAATAAATACATGCTTAACTTTTTTAAAAAGCTGCAGAACTGTTTTACAAAGTGGCTGCACTGTTTTATATTCCTGCCAACAACATATGAGAATTTTAATTTCCTTAGTGCTTACTCTTGATTATTGTTTTTTGCCTTTTTATTATGGGCAGCGTATACTGTGTGAAGTGGTGTCTTATTGTGGCCTTAATTTGCGTGTCCCTGTTGATTAATGTTGTTCAGCCCTTTAACATGCTCATTCACCATCATCTCTCTCCTTCAGTGGTAGGTCTAGTTAGATCTTTGCCTGTTTTAAAACTTGGGTAGCTTGCCTTCTTATTCTTGAGTTGTAGAGTTCTGTGAATTCTGTATACAAGAATTCTATAAAAATTGTCATTTACAAATGTTTCCTCCCCATTTTTGGTTTATCTTAATAATGTCTTTAAAAATAATGTCATTTTTAAAAAATCCATTTTATTCAAGGATCAAAGAAAGAAAAAAAGAAGAAACTATAACAAAGTTTCAAAACACATCAATTGGGGCAACAATGATACATGCATTGCACATTGTCATCCTCAAATCATTCACCCAGAGACATGACATCTGCATTCAACTGTCGGGGCACAAATCTTTCTATTCAGAAAACTCAGAGAGATCAGTAGTATAACTATCTTAAATATATATATATATATATATATATATATATATATATATATATATATAGATGTTTTTTCTTTCAACTTGGCACATTAATGAAACAATACAAGGTTTACACATGTGTGTCTTATTTATTTCACTAATGAGTATGTCCTCAAGTTGCATCCACTTACCTATAAAATTTCCCGTTTATCCTTCTTTATGGCTGAGTAGTACTCCATTGTATAAAAATACCATATCTTTTTATCCGTTCCTCAATTGAGGGCATTTAGGTTTTTTCTAAGAACTGGCTATTACAAACTGTGTTGTTATAAACATGGGTGCACATGTATCACTGTGGTATGTTTTAAATTCTTTTGGGAAGATACTCAGAAGGGGAATGGCTTGGTTGAATGGGACCACCAATTTAAGCTTTTTGATCAATCTCCACACTGGTTTCCACAGTGGTTGTACCAGTCTACACTCCCATCATCAGTGGACAAGGGTTCCTTTTCCCTACAGCCTCTCTAGCATTTGTTATTGCTTGATTTCTTTTCTTTTTTATTTTAAAGATAGTAAAATCCAACAAAACAAAACAGAACAAAGCCAATCAAAACAAAGCAGCAAAACTGGTACAGAACTTCAAAGCAGGATACTGGGAAAACAACAATAGTTACTACTCAGAGGTCAATGAGACTGACCCACGTAAAGACCATGTAGACCTCTGCCACGAAGTTTATTTGGCTAGGGGAGGGGTCATCTCTCGGACAGAGAGTGACCCAGAGGGGAGGAAGTCCTGGGTTTATAAGCCTGAAAACCACAGTGGGGGGAATGGACACATGGGCCCAGAACAGCCACTCAGGAAGGCATCAGGGTGCATTTAGGGGTGGAGCTGTGAATCCCAGGAACATCGTTGTCAGTCTCTGTGGTTGCTGCAGTTCTTGGGAAAGTACGCAGGTGTCTTTGTGGTCGGTGCCATCCTAGTAAAAATCTACAGGGGTTATTGGGCTGCACCGTTAAATTCCCTCCTTTCTGGGCCCTGGAGCTCACTGCTCTATCGGCTACCATAGTATATCTTGTTATCTTCACTGTAGTTGTCCATTCAATCAGGTATAGCAAAATCAAACCAAAATCAAAACAGAATCAAACCAAAATCAAAACAGAATCAAACCAATCAAAACAGAATATTGAATAAATCAAAACAGAGTAAAGCAAAACAGTGAGAACAATATTGGATTTCAAAGACAGGATAGAAGGAAATTCCCCATACCTGCTATAATTGTATACTGTCATCTGCCCAAGAGATGCACAGACCGCTGGCCCCAGGCCTTCCAAGTCAACCAAACAATGCAAGCATTCAGTTGCCTTATGTACCTTAGTTGCTATCTACTCAGCCTGTGCTCCAAACCAGCAAGTTGCTCAGGGGTGGTGGTGGAGTGATTTCAGCCCATGTGCCACAAGGCTCATGGGAGGCGCCAACTTTTGTCTTCCTGGAAACTGAGTGACTTGCACAGCTTACCAGAAAGGCCGGCCAGTCGGCTTCTTGTTGGATCCTCCCAGTCTCAACAGGGCTGATTCTCAGGAGGTGCTGACTTTTCTCTTCCTCTATTGTTTGCTTTCTTGATAATAGCCATTATTTCCAGGGTGAGGTGGAATTTCAGTGTTGTTTTAGTCTGCATCTCTCAAAGGACCAGTGATATTGAACATTTTTTTTTACATATTTATTTGTGTTTGTATTTCTTCATCTGAAAAGTATGTTTTAATCTCAGATGCTCATTTTTGGATTGGGTCTTTAAATCTGGGAAGACTGATTTTTTAAAAAATTCTTATATATTCTCAATAGTAATCCTTTGTCTGAGGAACAGCTGGCAAACATTTTCTCCCATTTTTTGGGTTGTCTCTTCACTCTGTTGGTTTCTGTTGATGTGCAAAAATTTTTTAGTAAGGTGACATCCCAGTTGTTGATTTTTTGTGATAATTCCTGTGCAGTTGGGGTTTTGTTCATAAAGTCTTTGCTTATACCAGTGTCAAAGAGTTTTACCTATTCCATGTTCCAGCAAATGTATTTCTGTTTAAATATTAAGATCTTTGATCTGTTCTTATTTTAGCTTAGTACATGGTGAAAGATATGGGTCCAGTTTTAATCTTCAGCATGTGTAGAGCCAGTTTTTCCAGCAACATTTGTTAAAGAGGCTCTCTTTCTTCTAGTAAATGTGTTTGACACCTTTGTCAAAGATAGTGTGGCTTAATGTGTCAACAGTTGTTTCTATATATTTTAATCTATTCCATTGATCTTTGGGTCTGTTTTTTTGCTGGTACTATGTATTTTTTGTTTGTTTGTTTTATCGTGGTAGCTTTATAGTATAATTTCAAGTCAGGGATTGTGATGCCCCCTGTCTTATCATTGTTGCCAAGGATTACCTTTGCCATTCTAGGTCTCTTGGTTCCAGATACATTTTAGGATTGTTTTCTCTAATTCTGTGAGATGTGCTATTGGAATTTTGATGGGGATTGCATTGAATCTGTGTAACAGTTATGGAAGTATGGCCATTTTCACCATGTTGGTTCTTCTTACCCAATAGCACAGAGTGTCTCTCTATTTTCTAATATCTTCTTCAATTTCCTTTTTCAGAGTACTGTAGTTTTCAACGTAGAGGTCTTTTACATCCTTTGTTAGATTGATTCCTAGGAATTTCATTTTTTGGGTGCTATTGTAAAAGGTATTTTCCTCTGATTTCTCTCTCAATGAATCTGTGATTCATGTTCAAGAAGGTTATTGATTTTTGAGTGTTGACTTTGTAACCAGTTACATTACTCAATTCGCTTATTAAATCTAGAAGTCTTTTGGTGGAGTCTTAGGAGTCTTCTAAATAGAGTATCATGTCATCTGCAAATAACAATAGTTTAACTTCTTCCTTTCCTATCTTTATTCTTTTTATTTCTTTCTCTTGTCTAATTGCTCTGGCTAATGTTTCCAAGACTATGTTGAATAATAGTGGAAACAATGGACATCCTTGTCTTGTTCCTGATTTTAGAGTGAAAGCTTTCAGTTTTTGCCCATTGAGTATGATGTTGGCTATTGGTTTGTCATAGATGGCTTTTATCCGATTGAGATAAAGACCATCTATTCCAATTTTCTGTAGGTTTTTTTTCATCATGAATGGATGCTGGATTTTGTCAAAAACTGTTTTTGCATCTATTGAGATGATCATATGATTTTTCTCCTTGGCTCTGTTAATATGGTGCATTACATTCCTGGATTTATGGATGTTGAACCACCTCTACATCTCTGGGATGAATCCCACTTCATCATGGTGTACAATCTTCTTGATGTTTTGTTGCAGTCTGTTTGCCAGTATCTTACTGAGGATATTTTGCATCAGTGTTCATTAGGGAGATTGGCCTGTAATTCTCTTTCTTAGTTGGGTTCTTCTCTGATTTTGGAATCAGAGTGATGCTTGCTTTCAGGAATGAATTTGGGAGTATTGCTTCCCTTTCAATTTTATGAAAGAGTTGGAGAAGTAATGGTGTGAGGTCTTCACTAAATTTCTTGTAGAATTCAACAGTGAATCCATCAGGACCTGGGCTTTTCTTTGTTGGTGGATTTTTAATTACATCTTTGATTTCATTAGTTGATATTGTGTTATTTAAGATTTTTATATCTTCTTGATTCAGCTTTGGTAATTCACATGTATCTAGGAATCTGTCCATTTCTTTTGTATTTTACATCTTATTAGAATACAAGTTTTCAAAGTAGGTATAGATGATTTTTTTGGATTTCTGCAGGATCTGTTGTGATTTCAGCCCTTTCATTCCTAATTGTGTGGATTTGAGTCTTTTCTTTTCTTTCCTTTTTTTTTTGATAAGGTTGGCTAAGAGTTTGTCAATTTTATTTAATCTTTCAACTCTTCAATTCATTGTTTCTTTGTATTTTTTTTTTAGTCTCCAGTGTGTTAACTTCTGCTCTGATCTTTACAATTTCCTCCCTTGTATGAGCTTTTGATTTTACCTGCTCCTCTTTTTCTAGAAGTTTGAAGTTCAGCATTAAGTTGTTTATATTTGCTTGCTCTGTTTTCCTGATTTGAGTATTTAGTGCTATAAATTTCCCTCTTAATACTGCTTTCATTGTGTCCTACAAGTTCTGGTATGTTGTATTATTGTTATAATTCAACTGTAAAATCTGTTTAATTTCTTCTTTAATTTCAACTGTGACCCACTGGTTGTTCAATATGGTGCTATTTAATTTCCACGGGTTTATGACGTTCTTGTGGTTTCCTTTGGCATGGTTTCCAATTTCATTGCACTATGGTCTGATAATATGCATGGAATAATTTGAATTCCTTTGTATTTACTGGGTTGTCTATTAGTGAAACCAGAGAGAATCCCGGAAGTGGACTATTCAATTTTCTTTTTTCATTTGTTTTGTTTTGTTTGTGGCTTGTTTTCTCTTTCTCCTTTGTTATTTTTTTTTTTTTATGAATGTGACAGTGGTTCCCAACCTCTTTGTGGGTGTGGTTCTGTTCTGTTCTTCCTTTTATCTCTTCCATCACTTTTTTCCTTCAGTCTTCGGTTTCCCCAAGTTGGTGTGATCCCCCTGTGTCCTCCAACCTTACTCTCCCACAGGAGGACTGAGTCCTCTGCACTCACCTCAAGCCAGTGCCATCCTCCACATCAGCCACTCCCCTCCTCTGTCCATGTCTCTCTGCAAAGGCCTCTGGGGTCACCAGCTGTCACCATCACCATGACCATGCGTCCCCAGGTTCCAACAGCTCCTGTCACGCAGTTAGTCCAGCTCAGGGAGAAGGTGCCACCAGCTATTGCTTTCTTCTTTGTTGAAGGTTTCTCTTTTTACTCTATCTGTGGGCTTCAATTTGCACTTCAGATCCTTTCTGAGTCCAGGGGACCTACTTCTCTCTTTCTTGTCTTCCTCACAATGTTATATTCCAGCGTCTGGATGGTGACTCTCAGAGAGGCTGTTTTCTCTGCTGATTACTGCTCCACCATTTCCTGGAAATCTCATTTTCTTAATAGTATCTTTTTTCCTTTTTATTTTGTTGGTGGAGTCTATATATATATATATATATATATATATATATATATATATAGTGATAGCATTCACCACAGAGAATTTGTATCTGTGCATGGTATATCTTCCTTCTTTTTTCCCATTCTGCTCACCTTCCTTCAGCCCCTCCTCCCCTCTATATACAAAAGCTTTATTTCCTTTTTTTCCTTCTATTCTTTTTGTCTTCTTGTCCCTTCTTTCCACCCCTGTCCCACCCTGTCCCTCCTCTCATTTGAACTTTTTTTTTCCTGTTTCCCAATATCTATTATTATAGTCAGGGATTGTGAGGGGAATGACTAGAATCAGGACACAGAATTTAAATATTATTTTATGATGGTCACCCAGAGTTTACCACAAGAAAGTACAGGAAATCTGTCCACAACGCTAAAGACTCAGAATATTCAGACAAGGGCCTGGATCCCACAGCAATGTCCTGCATGAGTCCAGATGATGACCTAGAGCCCATGACAATGCCTCCCACAAGTCCAGTTGGAGGTCTAGAGCCTATGAGAAAGACTCATGCCAGTCTGTTTTATGGATCCACGCTAGGAAGGCCTGAAGATCACTGGTGGAAGCTAGAAAGTCTATGTCAGTGAGGTGAAGGAGCTGTGCTTGTAGGTTAAGGGTTCCACACTGGAGCCGAGAAGTCACACTCATAATAAAGACCAGGGCTGTCCTGTGTTGTAGCTTGGCATAACTGATGCCATCTTGAGCCCTGCAACTAACTAGTACCCTGTATTTAACCCAGGAAAATGGAAAATTACTCAGGGTATAAGTCCCATGAGAAAAGCAGAATAAGCTGTACCCACAGGAGAAAAAATTAACCTGCTCAACAAAAGAAGCAGGGTACAGGGTCAACCAAAAATTAATGTTAAGATTCTACCTAAATTGTTTCCAACAGGATGTCTTTTTGTGGTTCTGTCTTTTAAAAACTCTGTAACTTTCCAGTTCGGTGCCACTTGCTTGGACTCTGAAGTGGGGGGAGAGTCTGTAAACGAGTGGTCCTGAGCTCAGTTAATTAAATTCCAAATTTATCAGTTTGGAAGCTTGGATTCCTATATTGTTGTTCATGAACCTGCCTCATCCTGAAAAGCACCACAACCATCCTCAGTGACACGGAGGTCCGGAGCTCCTCTGATGATAAGAACAGTCAAATACATGTCAGGAAGCCAGCGTGATGAATTCATCCTGGAGATTAAACAGCACACATCTTCCCCTCTGGAGCCAGGAAGCAATGCTCGGCTAGATGTCAGGACCAGACTTTCCCCAAAGTGAACCACAGCCACTGTCACCAACAAGGTCCTGAGCTCCTCCAATGACAATGGTCGAACTCACATCAGGGAAGCCAGTCCTGACGAGCTCCTCAGGAGATATCCATAATGATCACATTCATCACAGAGAATCTGTACTGTACGTCATGTAACTTGATTCTTTTTTCCATTCCCTACCTCCCTTCAGCCCCTCCTTTCCTCCGCATTTATAAAAGCTTTGTTTCCATTTTTTCCTTTTTTTTCTCACTTTTTTAAACTTTTCCCTTCTTTTCTTTCCTCCTCCCCTTCTCTTGTTCTCAGCATAGTTTTAATTCAAATCTCTCAAATGAAGAGTGCTGAACTTTTTTTTTTTTTTTTTGGTACCGGGGATCGAACTCACAACCTTGCACTTGCAAGACAGGCGCTTAATCCACTGAGCTAAATTCCCCAGCCCAGCATTTTTTCATATATTTGTTTGCCATTTCTACTTCTTCATCTGACAAATGCCTATTCATTTCAGATCCCCATTTGTTGACTGAATCTTTAAATTTGGGGAGTCTGATTTTTTTGAGTACTTTATAAATTCTAGATATAGAATATATCTAGAATAGTCCTTTGAGAAGAAGCTGACAAAAAATTTCCCACTGTGTGTTGTCTCTTCGCTCTGTTGTTGGTTTCTCATGAGCTTTTTAATAAGATGAGATCCCAGTTATTGATTATTTGTGGTATTTCCTGTGTGATCAGGGTTCATGAAGTCTTTGCCTACACTAATGTTTTTAAGAGTTTTACCTATTCTATCTTCCAGCAGATTTAATGTTTCTGTTTTATTATTTGCATCTTTGATCCATTTCAATCTTGGTTTAATGCATGGTGAGAGACATGGATATAGTTTTCATCTCCAGCATATGGAAAGCCAGTTTTTCCAGCACCATTTATTAAAGAGACAATCTTTCAGTGAAGGTGCTTGGCTTCTTTGTCAAAGGTAAGATGGCTGAGTATGTCTAGAGTTGTTTTTGTATCTTTTAATCTGTTCCATTGACCCTTAGGCCTGTTTTTTGGCTTTGGCTTTGGTTTTGTCAGGGGTGATGATGTCCCCTGCCTTGCCTTTGTTGCTCAGAATTGTTCTTGCTAGGTCTCTTCAGGTTCCAAATGAATTTAAGGACTGTTTTTTCTAATTCTGTGAGATATACTATTGGAATTTTTTATTTTAAAGGTAATAAAACAGAACAGTAAAGTGAAACAAAACAAAAAAATCATAGGCAGTAGGAAATCCATTGTTCCTATATTTCATAATCTTATCCTCTGATTAGTTGCTCAGGCTACCGGTCCCAGGCTTGCAAAGTCAGTCAAACAATTAAAATGTCAGGTTACTTCTCTACTTCAGTTATTATCATTTCAACCTGTGTCAAATCTGGTCGCTTACGGGTCGGGGGAGGAGGGAGGCAGGAGGGAGGCAAGAGGCAGAGGGGGCTTCCTTGTTGGTTCTCCCCAGCCAGCAGGGCCTCTGCTACCACACAGGGAGGCCACAAATCTTCCCTGCTGCTTCTGCCTGGTTGACAGGTCTTCTGCCTGCACAGAGGGAGGCCACATGGCTTCCTTTCCACTTTTCCTTGGCCAGCAGGGCCTCTTAGCATGCAGGGAGGTTGCTTGGCTTCCTTGCTGCCCTTCTGGTTTTCTTATTTTTGCTGGATTCCTGAATTATCTCTCCATGGGCTTCAAGTCTCAGTTCAGATCCTTCCCATGTCCATGAGACCCAGCTCTCTCCTCCTTCTCTTCCTCATGTTGCTGTATTCCAGGTTCTGGACACCAAACCTGGAGATGTTCTTTCTCTGCTGCGCACCATTCCACCACTTTCCTGGCAGTGCTACTGAACATTTGATCAGGACTACGTTAAAATTTTGGAAGTAGGTCATTGTCACTATATAAGTTCTTTCTGCCCAAGAACAAGGGATATCTTCCACTTTCTGATATTCTCTTCATTCTCATCTTTCAGAGTACTGTAGTTTTCAGTGTAGAGGTCTTTTTCTTCTTTCATTAGCTTGATTCCTAGATATTTCATTTTTTGGATGCTATTGTGAAATGTGTTATTTCCCTAATTTCTGTCTCAGTGAGTTTGTTATTTGTGTATAGGAAAGCTATTGATTTTTGAATGTTGGTTTTGTATTCAGCTATGCTATTGAATTTGCTTAAATCTAGAAGTCTTTTGGTGAGGTTTTTTGAGACCTCTATGTGGAGTATCATGTCATCTGCAAGTAATGATAATTTAACTTCTTCCTTTCCTATTTTATTCCTTTCATTTCTTTCTCTTGTCTAATTGCTCTGGCTAATGTTTCCAGGAGTATATTGAACAAGAGTGGTGACAGTGGACATGTTGTCTCGTTTCTGAGTTAAAGTAAAAACTTTTAGTATGATGTTGTTTATTGGTTTGTCATAGATAGTTTTAATCAGATTAAGATGAAGATCATCTATCACAATTTTCTGGATGGTTTTTATCATGAATGGGTGTCAGATTTCATCAAATGCTTTTTCTGCATCTGTTATGATAATCGAGTGGTTTTTGTACTGGGCTATGTTAATATGGTGTATTGTATTTATTGGTTTACATATGTTGAACCATCCCTGCTTCCCTGTGATCAATTCTACTTGGTGTATAATCTTCTTGATGATTTGCTGCATTCTGTTTGCTAGGATCCCTTTGAGGATTTTTGCATATATGTTCATAGGGAGACTGACCTATAGTTTTCTTTTTTGATTGGATCTCTGGTTTTGGTATCAAGGTAATACTTGCTTCCAGGAATGAACTTGGGATTGTTGCTTCTCTTTCAATTTCACTGACAAGCTGAAAAGTAGTGGGACTAGGTCTTTTCTAAATTTCTTGTAGAATGCAGCAGTGAATCCATCAGGGCTCAGGCTTTTCTTCATTGGTAGGCATTTAATTACATCTTCAATTTCATTTACTTATATTAGTTTATCTAGAATTTTTATATCTTCTTTACTCAGCTTTGGTAATTCATATGTATCTAAGACTCTGTCCATTTCTTGTTTCCCATCTTATCAGAATATAGGTTCTTGGGCCAGGGATTTAGCTCAGTGGCATAAGCACCTACCTGGCAAGCATGATGTTGTGAGTTTAATTCCTGGTACAAAAAATATATATATAGGTTCTTGAAGTAGGGATTGATGATTTGCATTTTTTATTTAAAGAGAAAAAAAGCAAAACAGAAAACAAGGGAAGCAATAATACAAAATTCCAAAAAAAGAAATAAACCCTAAGAAATCACTAGTTGACAAATTACATACTTTCATCTTAGAAATAGTTGTTCAAGTTACAGAATTACAGCACACAAAGTAGAAATTCAAACCGTGAGACTAAAAACAGTTCTGCTCAATGATCCAACAAAAACTTAGTAATATGGTTATCATTCCTACACACCTAGACATACATGCAGTTATATCCTTTAGAGCACTTGCTTTTCGTCTCTTTTTTACAATAGCAATTACACATTTTGGACTTTATTACTCCTACAGTTCTTATTACTTTTTATACTAGAGACACAATGTGATATTTATAAATATGATTCTTGTTTATTTCACTTATGAGAATAGGCTCAAGTTGCCTCCATTTCAATATGAAGGCCTCAAGATCATCCTTTTTATAGCTGAGTAATATTCCATTGTATAAAAATACCACATCTTTTTCATCCATTCTGCACTTGATGGGCATTTTGGTTGTTTCCAAGATTTAGCTATTACAAATTGTGCTGCTATGAACATGGGTGCACATATATCACTGTGATATGACCTTTTCAGGTTTTCTGGGAAAATACCCAGGAGGGGAATAGCTGGGTTGAATGGAACTTCCAATCCTATTCTGAGAATTCTCCATACTGATTTCCATAGTGGCTGCACCAGTCTGCACTCCCACCAACAGTGAAGCAGTGTTCCTTTTCCCCCCACAGCCTCTCCAACATTTGTTATCAGTTGTTTTCTTGATGGCAGCTATTCTTTCTGGAATGAGATGAAATCTCATTGTTGTTTTAATTTGCATTTCTTGAATGGCCAGTGATGCTGAACATTTCTTCATATATTTATTTGCCACTTGTATATCTTCATCTGAGAAATGTGTGTTCATCTCAGGTGCCCATTTTTGGAGAGGGTCTTTGAATTTGGATGGCTTGATGTTTTTCAGTTCTTTGTATGTTCTGAGGGACAGCTGGCTAAAATTCTTTCCCATTCTATGGGTTTTCTTTTCACTCTGTTGATGATTCCTTTTGAAGTGCAAAAACTTTTCAATAATATGAGATCCCAGTTGTTGATTCTTTCGAGTGTTTCCTATGCAGTTTGTGTCTTGTTCATGAATTCTCTGCCTACCCCTATGTCTCCAAGACTTCTACTTACCTTGTCTTCCAGTAGATTTCTGAAGGATCTGTTGTGATTTCACCTTTTCATTCCTAAATGTGTGAATTTGAGTCTCTTCTTTCCTTTTTTTTAATAAGGTTGGCTAAAAGTTTGTCAATTTTACTTAATCTTTTAAAGAATCAACTCTTTGATTCATTGATTCTTTGTACTGTTTTCATAGTCTCCAATGCATTAATTTCTGCTCTGATCTTATAATTTCCTCCCTTGTATGAGTTTTGCCTTGACTTGCTCTTCTTTTTCTAGAAGCTTGAGGTTCGACATTAGGTTCTTATTTGAACTTGTTCTATGTTTCTTTTTCTTTTTGAAAAAATTTAATTCTATTTTGGTTTTTTGAGACAGGACCTCAGTGTAGTTCAAGCTAGCCTTGAACTTAGGGCACTCCTCCTGCCTCAGCCTCCTAAGTGCTGGGATTACCTTGCCCTGCTTCATCTGTTTTTCTGAGAGGGGTGATCACGGCTATAAATTTCCCTCATAGTACTGCTTTCATTGTGACCCATAAGTTCCAGTATGTTGCATTGGCATTATCACTTAATTTTATAAACTATTTTCTTATTTTCTTTCATTTGTGACCCAATGACTGTTCTGGAGGGTGTTATTTAATTTTCATATGTTTATGTAGTTTTTGTGGTTTATTTTACCACTGATTTCCAATTTTATTGCACTATAGCCTGGTAATATGCTTGGAATAATTTCTGTTTCTTTTCACTTATTGAAGCATTTTGTATGAGCTAGTATGTGGTCTGTTTTGAAGAACATCCTGTGTATGGCTGAGAAGAATTTGTATTCTGATGTTGTGGGGTGGAACATTCTGTAGACATCCACTAAGTCCATTTGCCCAAAAGTTTGGCTCAGTTCTGATATTTCTTTATTGATGTTTTTGTCTAGTTGGTCTGTCTATTTGTGACAGTGGGTATCCCATTACAATTGTATTAGTGCTTACTTGACTTTTCATGTCAATTAACATTTGTTTTATATAGCTGGGTGTGCCAGGGTGTACATATAGCTATGATTGTTATCGCTTCTCCTTGGATTGTTCCCTTTACAAGGATGTAGTAACCTTCTTTGCCTCTTAGTCAGACTTGGTTTGTTTGCAAATAGAATATCCCTACCCCTGCTTTGTTCTGGGTTCCTCTCACATTGTGTTTTCCATCCTTTGACTTTCAGTCTGTGAATTTTTTAAATTAAATGTGTTTCTTGTATAAAACATATTGTTGGATCTTGCTTCTTGATCCATTTTACCAGTCTATTTCTTTTGATTAGTGAATTGAGACCATTTTCACTGATGGTTATAACTGATATATATTGATTTATCCCTCTCATGTTATTTTCCTGTTGTTAGTTCCCTTGTGTTCCCTTTGTTTAATTACTTGCCGTGCATGGTGGATTTCTTCCGTTGGGTTTCCTGGAGTTGAAGTCCTTATAATCTCCTTCTAGAATGTCCTTCAGAACATTTTGGAGTGCTGATTTGGTGGTCATGAATTTTCTCAGGTGTTCTTTGTCACAGAAGTATCTTATTGCTCCATCAATTTTGAAAAATAGTTTTGCACTGTACATCACTCTGTGTTGGAGGTTGTTTTCTTTTCTCATTGACTTGAGGGTTTGTGTTAAGAAGTCTGCTGAGATTCTGATAGACTTTCTTTCATAGGTGATTTGTTTCTTCTCCAGTGAAGATTTTAATATTCTTTTCTTGTGTGAATAGGTTTTTATGTCATTTATACTATCTCCTACTCTTTCATTGACTCTGATCAAGCTTACATTATCTCTCTTTGCATCTGCTAGCACCTATTGGATTGATTTTTTTCAAGGCCCCTTGTTATTCTTAAGCAATCATTCTTTTCATGATAACTAACTTCAATCCTGTCTTCTAGCTCTGATATTCTGTCCTGATATTGGCTCATTGTGCTGCTTATACTTTCAATGGAATTTTTAATTCCCTGGATATCTGTTTGAAACTGTTTCATGGATTCCATTTCTTTCCTATGATGGGTGTTCACAGTTTTCATCATTTTCCTAAGCTCCTCTGTATCTGCTCTAGAGTCACTAAGGATGTCTTATATTATGGTGACCATCTCTGTAGTTATCTGAGAAATTTTTTCAGATTTGATTTTTTTCTAGTACCTCATTCATCTGCTTGGTTACTTCTGCTGTTAGCACTTCAGACAGTACAAGTGGGAGGCTTTCATATTGTTCCACCGCAGTGCCCCCTGGGTTTGCCTTTGGTGAGTGGTAGTCTGGTGTTGCATTTAAGTGTCTTTTTATTTTCCATTTTTTAGTTTAATTCCTGGGTTAATGCTTGTAAATTGAAAATGATGAATAGCTTTATTGCTAGTATTTAGAACCTTTGGGAAATGACTACTCAGAGATGTCTTCCAGTGGTAGCTGGCTTTTGGGCTTTGAGTCTGTCCAAGATCCTACTTCTTCAATTTGTTGGGGATGAGAAGTTACTGCCTACTTGTCTCAGACCCTGGTTCTTTAGCACTGGCCTATAGTATTGTTTAAGACCCTTAGTCAATCTCAGTCTTGGGATACAAGGAAGAACAACTGATTTGGACAACTGTGTCACTTTGCCTAACGTAGTACAATCACTAATGTTCATATAAAAATAAGAACAACTGAGAAAAAAAGTAAAATTTAAAAATCAAGAAAACAAAGAAAAAAAGAAATTAAAAAGTTCACTCTGAGGAGTATTTCTGCTATCTCTGGTAGACACCAGAGTCCAGTTCTGAATTGATTAACCCTAGCAAGCCAGCTGTAGCTTTATGGTGGAGTAGTAGATTCTCAAACTTGCACCTTCACTTCCACTGAAGTTCAGGCTGACTTCTGATTGTGTGGCTGGAACTCAATTTGTTCAGCCTGTAACACTCTATGACCTTCCAGTTGACTTGAACTCGGCACCCTGCCCTCCTACCAACTTCAATTTGACAGTCTCACCCTGACACTGGGAGCTGCTAGGTGGAGCTCACCTACAGCTATTCTGAATTCCAAGCTCAGATGGCTCCTCTCCAAGTTGGCTTCTGGCTAATTGCCCTCTTCTGGGGGATGTCTGAATCCGAATAACTCACCAGCCCCTGCAGTCCACTGTGTCCACTACTCCATTCCAGTGATGTTTCTCCGTGGAGGCCACTGGAGTCACCAGCAGTCACCTCTCCCATGCAGTGAGTCAGGGCTCAGGGAGGAAGTGCCACTTGCCACCTTCCTCTTTATTAGAGTTTCCCTCTTTGCTCTCCTTGTGGGTTTCGATTCTCATTGCAGATCCTTCTTGCAAGTGGTCCTTGGGACCCACTTCCTTCCTTCTTCTCTTCCTTACATTGCTGTACTGTAGTGTCTGGACACCAAATCTCAGAGAGGCTCTTTCTCTGCTGATCACCACTCCACCATCTTCCTAGAAGTACCAGAGACTCTTTGATCCGTAGACCCTGGCATCTTTTCTGTTCTCTCTTCAGGTTGCCCACAGATCTGGGAAGCCTTACTGGAAAACTATTTTCATGGCCAAGCCCCTCTGATAGGTAAGGACCAACTCGGGTGTTGAATGATGTGTCACAGAAATCCACAGTGGCATCAGTCGTAATGGTCTTCATGTGTGTTTTCCCATTCCAGGACAGGAGAGGCAGTGGGCCTCAGGGCTGGGCCCAATGGCTTGGCCCTCTGTGAGTAGCACTGCCGTGAAGCTGAGGAGTCCTGCAAGTCAGGAGACACTGGGCTGTGATCCTGCCTCACTGTGAAGGTGGGACTCACGAGACAGAGTCCTACCTGCCACCTGCTTCTGTGATGGTCCATCTCAAACCTCAGCTTCCTCAGCTGCAGAATGGGGGGGTGTGACGCCTGTCTCTCGGGACTGCTGGAGATTCAAACACTATGACATGCAGTACACAAAACACACCAGCTATTTCTTGAATTTTCTCTTTAGTCACTGCATCAGTTGTTTTCATTGCTGATTTATTAGGTATTTATAAAAGTTTATAATAAGTCATAACTTGGCAGCCCACACCCTTGTTTTGATTAGCACTCAAAGCAATTTAGAAAAACTTGACTTAGTTGCCAGCATTTGAAAACCGGGATCTTACATGAAAACCTAGACTTGTGGCTCCACTGGAAACATCTGCCTGACCACAGCTGTCAGGCAGAGTCAGCTGGGTGTTCCCCAGGCTCCTGCCTACCTGCACCTCCTTCCTCTGTCTCGTCTTCCCGTTTCCCCCACACTCCTGAACTGCCAGTGCAAAGGCCTGCTGTCTGTAGTTTAGTCCCACAGTTTATAAAGCACTTGCACCTACTTAATCTCACCCAGCCCTAACCCATGAGGAGTTAGGAATGCTGCTCCCCACTTTACAAGGGAAGAGATGGAGGCAGAGATGTTATGTGATCTATCAGGGTTACTCAGGGTGAGTGAAGCAATGTCAGCAAACAGCTCACATTTTACGGGTATCTACCGGCACACTCCCAGCACTCTGCAGGTTTTAACCATAACAATTTTATCGCATAGCTTCATTATCACTATTTTACAGATGAGGAAGTTGAAGCACAGAGAGGTCAGAAGTGGCTTCCATTAGGCCTCAAAGTTGGAAAACTCAAAGTAAACACAAACCTTCTGTGCCTCCAACCCACACGTGTTCCACTGTACTGAGGCACAGTCTTCCCTTCCTCCCTCCTGCCTTCTTTTCTCTTTAAAATGTATTCATTTATTTGCAGTACTGGAGATTGAACCCAGGGTCTTCACACTGACCTGCTTTCCCAGCCTTATTTTTATTTTTTAATTTATGACAGGGTCTTGTGAAGTCACTAATTTGCCCATGTGGGATTTGAACTTGTGATCTCCCCAGAGTGCTGTGATTTCAGGCATGGACCACTATGCCTGTGTGTTTTTTTACGTTTTTAGTTGAACAAGTTACTGCAAAAGAAAATGCTCACCTCAAGGAACCATGAGGCTTCTTAAGGGGCTGTGGGTAAAGAACTCACAGGATTTAGGTTTGTATGAGAAATTTAGGTTGGAATTTAAGGAAGCAGAACCTTTTTCTGGATTGAAGCAGGGACAGTTCTGGGATTGGACATGCTTAGTAAATCTCATATCTGAGACTGGAGCTAGAACAGGGTCACAACTGTCCCTGAGAAGCCACAGCCATCACTCGTTGAGCCAGGAAAGGGGTGCTTGGTGTTTGTGTGGTTTTCACAGGGATCTTGTCTTGTCAGCACTTAGACCAGGATGCCGAGCGCTTTGGCCATCCTCTTGCTGAGCGAGGTGTACAGTGGCTTCATGTGATACTGGTATTCTGAGCAACTTCATTTATTGGCCAGTGCCGTGGCCTCACTAGGAGTGTGGAGCCAGCTTCTGAAGCTCAGGGTCCACTTTTCTCATTCCTACAAGTACCCTGAGACTGGAGTCCAGTGTGGGCAGCATGGCTATTTGGTAGCCCCTCTTGCAGCTCTTGGTTTGTACCAGTGGCCACCAAGCCACAGTGAAGGCCAAGCGGAGAAGCAGGGCTTTCAGAGGTCAGTTCAGAAACCTTGCCTGAGAGCTAGTGATCTGCTCAGTATATAGCCAGGCACCCTTAATTTCCAAGTGGAAGATGGTGTTACCTGTGTCCTGGGCAACAGAACTACCCAGTCCTCACCGTGACCTCAGAGGTCATTTCTTAAAAAATCTGCTAGGACTTTGGCTCTAGTTTAAGATTTCTCTAATCACAACTTGATGGCTTTAGGAGTCTTTTTTTCTTTCCAGAATGGAGATTGAACCCAAGGCCTTCACCCTGAGCAACATTTCCAGCTCTTTTTATTTTTGATATTGATACAAAGTCTGGCTATATTGCCCAGGCTGGGCTCAGACTTTTGACCCTCCTGCCTCATCCTCCTAGAGTGTCGGGACTGCAGGCATTCATTACTATGCTTGGGGTTTTTTTTAATGGTATCGTAAGTGGAATAATCTTTATTTATTTTTCTGATTATTCACTGTCAGTGTATAGAAATGCAATTGTCAATGAAAAGAAAAGAGTTCTTTCCAAACTGTTTATGAGACAGAGAAGCTCTTGACTGTCCTGACACAACCAGAGGGATGCGTGGTTTGGCAAACAGCTGTCACACCCTGCCCTTTGCCTGCCTAGCTTGGTCCCCTGAGGAGAGGCTGGCAGAGCTTGCCTTGGAGTCCTCCCACCATGCCGACAGGAGGTACAGCTCTTCTGTCAACCGTGGTACCCTCGCCTACACCGTCCACTCCAGAGGCCACCATCACCCGTCTGAAGCAGCATCAGGAAATCGCTCCTAAGGTGCAGAGATCAGTGAAGGATCCAGTATCACTGTTATCACCCCAACCTCTCCAAGCCACAGTACGCTGGGATTAACATAGCTTGCCCTCCTGAGGATTCCTTGTTTTTGAGCCTGTATTTTTGTCAGTCAAGCAGACACTGTTCCTGATGTTCTGCTAAAAAGCTGCATTGACAACACGGACCGTCCTGGAAGCCCCACACCCTCTCCATAAGTGCCCTTGAATTTGAAGTGGCCTTGAATTTGAACTGAGCAGAAGAATTGAATTTGGACCAATCAGTAGAGTCCAATCAAAAGGCTTGTGTTTAGACCATTTTGGGCCAATTAGCAGGCTTGAATTTGGACCAATCACAGGACTGTTGGTCCTATATAAGCAGCAACACCTCCTGTGTTCTAGCATTGAGCTTAGCTACAGCACAGGCCTGGCTCAAATTTCAGCCTCCCTCCTGCGGTCCTGTAAATCTATTTGTGATTTACTTCTGGGAAAGCTTGAGATTGGAAGGTCCCAAAGGGTTCCATGGCCTATTTTAAAATAAAAGTAAGTGAAAATCAACGACAGAGAACAGCAACTGGAAGAGGTGAATAATGTCTGCCCTTGACCACTGTTGACCAGAAGCATCAGAACCCTCAGAGACTGGTCACAGTTACACTGACCTATTCCACCTTGGAGCAAGGGCAGTGATTCCCACAGTCCAGATTCAAGACACAGACACCCCTCTGAGTGTACATGGTACCATTGGACCAACTAGTTGGCAGGGATCACTGGAGTCAGGCTGTGTGGGGTATTCCTCCCTCTCCGCCCCTTAATCGCTGTGGGCCTCAGCACAGTTCTGAGACCCACGGATGCGACCACTGCTTCACCTGCCAATGATGGCAGTGACCTAGGTTCCAGTGACGACCCTGCATTGCACTTGGTCCTCATGAGCGCCGGGGCTGACTGCCGTGGTTCTTAACTCACTAGGCGTGAATGCAAATCTCCTGAAGGTCAGGCCTAACTGGTGCTTCATGGTGTCTACCTGGCTCACGAGGTTGACTCTGATAGATGTCGTGTGGGGTGAATTCATGGCAGGGATGAAAGTGTCATTTGATAGTCACTTAATACCTGTTTAAAGGAAGCCCGGCTTATGCCAAGCCCTTTGTTAAGTTCTGGGGGTACAAACATGGGGGATCAGTCTCACTGGGGAGACAGCATAAGCGAATCAATTACCACATAGCTGGGATACTGATGGGAAGGGGGCAGTGGGATCCGGGGGACACCTCTTTTTCTCTCTCTCCCCATCTTCCCTTCTGTCCCTCTCTCCCCCACTGTCCTTCCCTCTTTCTCTCCCCTCCTGCAGCCCCACTCTTGAGGATAGAATCTGGGGGTGCACTAACACTGAGCTGTATCTCCAGCTCTTTTAACTTTTTATTTTGAGATGATCTTACTAAGGCCCCCCGGGGTGGGCTTGAACCTGAAAGCCTTCTGTCTCAGTCTCAGGTCCCAGGATTAGAGGAGACATATGCTGCTGTGCAAATTTTAAATTTTATTTTAAAATAGGCAAATAAGAGGGCCCCAGCTGTAGTTAGATTGTGTGTTTTGCCCTAATTGTTCCCTGTCACACCCTCATGCCTCTAGAACAGTGCCTTGCATGAAGTATAAGCACCAGGAATGGTGAAAGAACGCAGCAGAACCTGCCACCACCTAGCAGTAGCCCCAGTATCTGCAAGTGAGTGAACTGGTTCATTCATCAGCACAGAGCTGAGGGCCTGCTCCAGTGAAGCAGCTCCAGTCAAATAAGAGAGCAAATCAAAGTCAAATACAGGATGTGAGTGGACAGGAGTCACTGGCCCAGAACGTGGCTCATGCTCTCCTGGTGACATTTACAGTAAAGGTTAAAAATGGGATCAAACCAGTTTAGAATGATTATTATCTCTTAAGGATTTCCACAATTCTGTTAGTATTGTGCCTATTTGCAGTGCACTCTGGTTAGTCACCGTGAGGAGTGGGTACCTGTACCTAACACATCTCAATGTTTTTTACTTCTCCCTCCTAGAATAGAATGGTTATCAACTTATTGAGCTTATTTTTTGACAGTGAAATTGAGTTCACGAGGCAGGAAGATTTGGAGTCTCCAGAAAAGTTTAATGATGAGAACCCAAGACAAACTGCAATTTGGAAGAATTCTCTGCTCAAATATTCCCATTTTGCTAGAACAGACTTACTGAAATTCAGCAAAGATATTGAAGTTTAAGGTATTTGGGCAAAATAATTTCTCCCAGCTTGGTGTGGTGGCATGTGCCAGTAGTCCCAGTAATCTAGAGGCTGAGGCAGGAAAATCCCGTGAGCCCAGGAGCTGAAGACCAGCCTGGGCTCCATGGGGAGACCTCATCTCAATGAATAAACAAATGTTTTGTCCCATTGGTTTCTTCTGCACAGCTTCTGGAGCTTTTGGCAAGAACTTCAGTCTTCCAAAGGCAGGTGGGTATAATACAGCCTACAAAATTTAAATAACTGATAAAAAGCTTTAAAAGTGAAATAACCAGCAACATCAGAGGATGGAAATAGTATAACAGTATCATATTGTTCTGACACTTTTTGCTGTTTCATTAATCTGTACCCTGTAATTGACAGATAAAGTTATGTATATTTATACAAAGATGTTTCCTAATCCTATTATTAATTACTAAGTGCCATTGTTAACCATTCCAATAAGTGTTGTGCTGAAAATAACAAAATAGCATTTTCTACAAAACCATGAATTAGTCAAGTGTAATCCTAGCACTTGGGAGGCTGAGGCAGGAAGATTGCCATGAGTTTGAGATCAGCCTGGGCTACGTAATGAGTTCAGGAATATTTTGAGACAGTCCCACAAAGTGGCTAAATGGCCCTTACATTTGTGACCCTCCTGTCTCAGCCTCCCAGAGGGCTGGGATAACAGGTGTGTATCTCACCCATTGGTTGCGTTGAGCTGCTGTGCCACGTGACTGACCCCTGCTGTCCAGGTTTGCGAATGGGCAGGCTGCGATGTGCACGGGGCGAGATGGCTTGGCAGTGCATCATTCAGAACTGCCCTCTGCTCTCAGTACAAAGCTGGTGGATTTTATGCAAACAATTTTGTGTGGTTGCTGGGGCTGCACCCCAGGTTGGCTCATCCTGATGGTCTGTTTCGCTTTCCTCCTCCTCTCCACACTCCACTCCCCTCTTCTTCTGACACTTTCCTCCCCGTACTCTTTGCATCTGTTCCAGTTCGCATGTTGCAGGCTGGTGCTCCTCGTAGGAGGTCACAGATCACCGGGTTATGCCTGCAATGGGGACAGTGGGACCCTGGCTGGCGTTTTCCTCTTTTGCTTCCTGGCACGAGGGAAGTGTTTTTCACCACACATTCCTACCACCATGTGCTGCCTCACCACAAGCCCAGAACAGCAGGACCGATCAGCCATGGACTGAAACTCCAACACTAGAAGCCAAGCAAGCCTCCTCATGAGCCGGTGCTCCGGGCGGGTTGGTATAGTGTGAGAAGTGGCTTTAGCAACAAATGCAATATCTTTGCTCCTGCTCTCCTTCTTCCGTTACCCATTGTCTCATTTTTTTCTCATGATGATCCTACAAAAGGGTTTTTGTTTTGTTTTGTTTGCAGGGTCTTGCTGTATCATTCAAGCTGGTCTTAGACTCACTATGCAGCCCAGGCTGGCCTCAAACTTGCCTCCTCCTGCCTCAGCCTCCCTGGTGCTGAACTTACAGGTGAGCGCCACCACTGCTGGTCCTATATAATGTTCTGACCAAGGATTATTGTTACAATTCAGCAAAGAACTTGATTTGTAGAAAAGCGAAGTCATCTCTTTAGGATTACACACACACACACACACACACACACACACCCACCGTGTGCCTTGGGCTGCATCAGCAATCTGGCTCCCTGCAGTGCCCAGCTCCACCAGCAGCTTTCTGCTTCAACTGTCACCTGACTGAAGAAACCAAACAGACCTCAGAGGCTTACCGCCCTTTTGTCTCAGGGAAGCAATTACTTGGCAAGATTCTCAGAATGCATCCGAGAGCACCACTGCTGGCAATGGTGAACTCCTACCTGCCACCAGCTGCCCCTCAGCAGCTCCTCCAGGGAGCTGGGTGCTGGGCCCCTGAGCTGCAGAGCAGCTGCAGAGCTGTGGCCGGGCTCCAAAGCTCAGGCCTGTGTGACAGGTGCTACCCAAGGCAACTGGGGGTCTGGGGGGGGTTGCAGGAGGGACTCCAGCCTGGTGGGTCTGGGAAGGCTCCCTGGAGGAGGTGCTGGCTGAGCTGAATCTTACTGAGGACAAAATAAGCAGGTGCCAAGGGGAAAGACAAGGCACCTTATCAGCAAAATGACAGTGGCGAGATTTGAGAGCAGCATGGAAACTGCTTCCCACAGGTGCCCGCACCTGCGTGTCCGCGTGTGGACAGGATGGAGGAGTGGCCCAGGCTCGGTGTCCTGGCAGTCAGGGTCCTGTCTGGGTGACCTGGCTGTGCAGACGCGCTGCACCCTGCCCTCCACCACCGCCTATCAGAGGCAGGCCCAACCGGTTGGTCCCAATTTTGCCCTGTTTTGGACTAAAAGGAGAAACCCTGCAAGTAATCATGTTTACTGTCAAGAAGAAAGGAAAACATACATAAAAATAATCCAACACCAAGAAATTACTTTTTAGGGTATACTCACAGATACTTTTCTATGTCTATTTTTTTTTGTGCAAAATTAACTGATATATATTGCCCTTTTTCTTGTGATACAATATGTATAAGATTTATCACTGTGACCAAATTTAGGAATACAGTTTTGTAGGATTAAATGCATTATAATGCAACCTTTTCATCGTCTTCAGCTGAAATTCTGCCTCCATTATACAGTAACTCCTCTTCCCTCCACTCCCCTTCCCTTGAAAACCACCATCTGTTTTCTATCTCTGAGAAGCTGATCCTCCTCTAAGTGGAATGACAACAATATGTGTCCTTTTGTCTCTGGCTTGTCTCGCTTAGGAAAGCGCCCCGTGCGCCTTCCGTCCGTATGCAGTAAAGCCAGGCGGCCTTCCCTGCCTTGCTAGGCCTCACCGCCCCTGCTATGTGTGTCAAGCATTTTGCTTGTCCATTCATCTGTCACTGCACACATGGTTTGCTGCCGCCTTTTAGCTACCGTATAGATTGCTTTTTCATTTAATAGAGTATGGACATCCTTTCATATGCGTAGTTTTCCCCCAGGCCTTTTATAGTGGCTGCTCTGTGGCACATGACACGCCTGTTTCTCAGTGAGCTCGCTCGGCTAGTCCCTGGGGGCTGGAAACGTGGTTTGTTTCTAATTTGTATGCTGTCGTGTACAGTGCTAGAGTAAATGCCCTTGTGACTAATGTCTTTGCATGGCTGACTGAAAGTGACTGTCAGACAAAGGAGTCCTGCACAGTGAATGGCTTCCACTGCTGGACCTTGTTCCAGCCAGCCAGGCCCCTGCCCTCGGACTAGAGAGCGTTGTGGCACCCAGGTGTGAGCGCCCGGAGCTGCTGGAACAGACCCCGATCAGGTCTCACTCCTGAGCTCTTGCCTGGCCAGGGCGGGAAAGGATGGGGAGCGGCTGGAAGGGTGGGGTGGCCCGAGGCAAAATAACCCGCTGAGGATAGCAGGATGGACTGGGACGTGATAGCCATTTGACCCACGCTTGGTGGCCTGAGCAGATGACGCAAATGGAATCTTTTTTTTGCAATGACTTTTGGGAGGTGACAAAAGCTGGGTTTGGGAATTGGTCTCACCTAATTACATTCCAAGCTCTGTGCTTCCTGGCTTTGTGCCTTGGACGTGCTGGGTCACCTCTCAGACACCAAGTTTCCTCATCTGTGACACCCCTCCAGTTTTTATGTTTGTTTGGGGGTTTGTTTGTTGGTTTGTTGTCTTGCTTCAGAGTTACTGGGAGGTGAGAATCAATCGTGTGGTGAAGTCATGGGGAGGAGACATCACTGGTGCATGTCGGTGGTGGTGATCACTGCTGCTTTCATGCCAGCATCATCTTTAACTCAGAAATAGTCTAGAAACAGCCTAGATATCTAACAACAGAGGGGGGATTATGACTAATGCTTCCAGCCCCACCCTGCACACTACAACCACGAGTGTAAGAGCGGAGACAGTGCAGCTACGGGGGACCGTGTCTCCACTATAAGGTTCACCGAAGATGGACATTGCAAATACCAGTTCTGCACTATTCATAAGTACAATGAATGGAAGACAATATGAAAAAATGGAAACTATGCCCAGTAAGCATCATAGGAACTCTTTTTTTTTCCGTTTGATAAACATCATATTCAAAATCACACGGTTATTTGCCCTGACAAAAGCAGTTTCTTTTTGCGGTGCCGCTTCTTCCTGGAATACATCACCATGAACTGCTGAGCAGCATAGATGTACTCTCTCGTGGGTCTAGAGGGCAGAAAGCTGAGACCAAGATGTCACAGGTCCCCTGAGGCTCGGGGGAGACTTCAGCCCATCCTAGGTTCAAATCCCAATACTGCAAAAATAAAATGAAAAGTTTAAAAGCTTGCTTGCGGTCACCTCAGCCCCAGCTTCCATCAGAGACTTCTGAATCTCTTTTCCTATGCTCAGCTTTCCCTGCTCCCTTACCTGCCTTGGAGTCTTCGCCAAATGCCAATGACAGTGGCTGACTCTCCCACCTTGTAAAATACAAGAATGAGCAGCAGGCCTGCTGTCAGCTGCTGGTCTCCATCTCTCTCCACAGTTCAGCCTCTTTATTCTGCTTTAAGTGCCCCCACCTCCTCCTTGTGCCCCATGAAGATGAACCCTGGCAGCCACATAGGGCCTGGCAGAGAAGAGATGCTGCATAAATTATTGTCAGGTGAATGAGACCTCGCTGGGTTAAGGTTGCTGTAGATGCAAGCTCTAGAAAGTCCATGGCAATAAGCCTAGAACTACTTTTAGGGTGATTCTAATGACCTCCTAGGTATTTTGAATTCTTTCCAAAGTGGAGTTGTCTGGTAGAACTTTCTGGCTGACCAAAGCAGAAAATCTGAGAGCCGCCAGTGTGTTTTAAGACACAGATGCCATCGCTTAATAAATAATGCTGCGATAAATTGTGAGCACCCAGAAGCAGGTGAGCCATAAACTGCTGAAGTTTGCAGAAAGCTGGGGGTGGAGGATTGCTCCTGGCTGGGACTATTGTTGAGCTAAAAACCCAATAGAAGTTTACTTTCTTCTTTACTGTTCCTAAGACTGAATGTAAACTGCACTCACCCTCCCTCCCCACTGGAGATCCTTGATTTCATGGTTGTTGAGATTGTGGGTAACCAGGATTTGGGGTGGATATGAGGAAGAAGCACCAGGGCTGCAGGGAGCAGGCTCAGCAGGGTCACTGGGGGGGCCACTCCGCCCATGTGATCCTGGGACACGGGATTCTCCCATCTGTCAGCCATGCCAGGACACACACAACTTCTGAAGCACGAACAAATCCATTTTCTGGAGCTTGCAGAGGCTCTTCTGGCTTTTTATAAAACTCAAAACATGCGTTTCAAGCTCTGTTGACTAACTCTGCTTAAGGCTGTGTTTGGCCAAGAACACATGAAATTTATTTAATACTTCCAAGGTGGGGTCTTTGGCTGATATTGCTATATTCTAAATTCAAGTAAAATTTCAATTTGCCCACCAGTAAGAATTCTGTCATGAGAATTTATGAGGTGTGATCAAAATATATGGTGAATGTTTAATTTTTTTTTCAATGTTTCACAATGAAAGACACATTTCCATTAATCTACCTCAAAATAAGCTCCTCGCTTCAAACACACTTATCCCAGCCTTCTTTCCACTTTCTGAAGCAGTTCTAGGAGTCCTCTTTCATGAGTGTCTCTACATGGTTGATAAAAAAAACACAACAAATGTGGCTACCATCCATCCAGCAGAAAATCAGTGTGACCCCACCCTCTTCACTTACCGGATCTGAGACTGGGGTGACTTGTGACTCTCTCCAAAGTCAAAACGACTACAAAAGGTAAACATTCCGAACCTGTGCAGGAGTCTGATGAGGAGTCCACCACAGTGCTGCCGTCACCACAGGGGACTTCGGAACTGCTTCAGAAAGTGGCAAGGACGATGGGATAAGTGGGATAAGTTGAAGCAAGATGTCGAATCTTGAGGGAGATTAATGGCATTCATATCCCGTATTTTACAAAAGACAAAGCACTTGCCCCACACCCCGCACTTTCCCTCCTTTTTGCCTCGTCCCCACATGGTAGAGTTGTCTAGCTCATGTGCCTTATCTCTGAGGCTTTGCATGTGCTGTTCCCATCACTTGGGGTGGCCTCTCTGCTCAGTCATCCAGTGAACCAAATGGTCCATTAGGTTTCATCACAGCTGGACTGGCACACATGGTGGTGCACACTGTAACCCCAGCACTCTGGGAGGCTGAGGCAGGAGGATCACAGGTTTGAACCCAGTTTGGGCTACTTTGGCAACTTAGTGACACCTTGTCACTAAATAGAAAATTTACCTGGGATACAGCTCAGTGCAAAGGTCCTGAGCTCAATCCTCAGTACTGAAAACAAACAAACAAACCCCAAAAACAAACACTAAACATGAGCATCACACCTTCTGTGACATCTTCACTGACACCCTGAGTGTAAAATCCATGTCTCCTCATCTTTCTGCTATAGCATGGGTCACACCGCACAGCTCTCAGAACCTGCCTCCCCAGTGGTGACAAAGTTAACTTTGTATAAAGCCAAGATTGTTGTTTTTGAAACTGAAGAATAAATTTGAGGACAAAAGGAGGAACTTAGGAGAGTGTTTACTAGAAATAAGAAGGAAGAAAGCTCTTGGTGCAAATCCCATCAGACACTGTGGGTAGAAGTCTAAGGGTTTTGTCCTGATCTTACACACATAAGTAGACTGGGGAGTGTCAGGCCAGGGTTCCTTCACTTATCTTGCATATCTGTTTGCTCCAAGTCAAGCGGTAGGAAGGGGCTGTTAAAGTCTAATTGGGTAAGAGTCTTCTCCCTGGAGAGGAGAGCCCTTAACTCTGTACTTTTTAAAATTTTTATTTGATTTGTACATGTTTGCAGTTCACGTGGTTTATAATCTCTTCGGGAAATGGCTGCACATACAGATTACAAAAAGCCTTCTTTTTCAGTCTCCTTGCCCTTTCCTCCTCCTCCCTACTCTGCCCCTCCAGTTCCCCACCCCATTTTCCACTCCTGTCAGTGTTGTCCTAGCTCAGTCGATGGCATGTAACCTTTGCATTCTCTGAAGTTACTTGTTCCTGTCATCACACATCTATCTCTGTTCCTCTTATTCTCTCCTCCCCCCTCCTCGCTGCTCACCCCTGCTCCCTTGGACCACTTCTCTACTGCAAGGGATCTGACCTCTTGTCTTACTTCTCTATTTTTATCTTAACTTTGTATCCTTTGTTCTTGGATTTACTTTTGTGTCCTTAAGTTTGGCTTAGTTGTTGCATTAATTCTTGAGTGGGCTGACTTATTTATCTCTAGCTCTGTCTATCTATCTATCTGACACTGCCACTCTCACCCACCTCTCTGACTGTTCACTCATCATAGCTAAACTGAACTGCTACATTCCACCCTCTGAAGAAGTGTCCCTAACTGCTTCTGGGGGAAAAGGGGTAAAGATGGAATCTGGCCACGGCCAGTTGAGAAAGGCCCATGCAGGAGAGATGTCAGTCAGGGATTTTTCTAGAGAGCTAATTTAAGTGTAGCAGCTAGGGACTCCCTTGAGAAGGTCGATCTAGTGGACCCTGGTAAAAGAATCTGGCACATTTATTATAGGTTCTATTTTTATGACCATCTGGACCTTGATATTTTTCAGGCAAGAAGGGACAAATTTTATTATTCGGAGAAGCAGCCATGTCTAGACACTGTTTTTAAGGGATTGGAGTAGGGACCGGAACCACCTGGTCCTAGACCTTTCTATTTACAGAAGTTATCTGTAAGTCTGACATTTTATGGGTTAAGGTCTTTTTTTTTTAACTTGATGTGATTTATCTAACAACAACAAGTTTTATTTATTAGTGTGTACGTCCCTGTAATTTTGGCAGTAAAACTATGGTGGGTTTTATAGTTTTGAAGGACAATTTCCGTTAAGGCATTTAAAGAATCTTGTTGAGCTTTTATAGCTGCCACTGTGGTCTTTCAGCCTCCCTGAGCCGTAGTAGTGAAAAGCTGCAGCTGTAGCTGGTGGCCGTCCGTGGTCCAGGGCCGGGCGGAAGCCTCCTGTTTATGTTCAGCCTGTATTATTATCTTATGTATCTGCATTGCATTTCAGTTACACCTTTTTACCAGTATTTAAGACCAAGGTAAAGTGAGAATGGTGTTAGTTAAAATTAACTCTTTATACATCAAGGCTAGTCACAGCTCCTCAGGAATTATTTTTAGGACCGCGTGTGAAGCCTCAGCTCTTTCATCAGTGTCACCTGCCAGGATGGGGGACAGCCTTGTATGACCACATGGCTTCCCTAGAAAACACAGGAGACATTTTTCTCTTTGCTTATCCTCTTTTCAGCACAGTGCACACTGGTTAACTGTGGCCTCTGGGGTCTAACAATCCTTCCGTCTAGAAGGTTGGGTGATTTACTGACATCACAGGATCTTTTTAGAGAGGTTCCTTCATGCCCTGAATCTTTGTTGACTTCGGAGGGCCAGAGCTACCTACAGCTGTTCTCTAGCCCAGTTATTTTCTTTTGAACTTTGGTCCAGTTGTTAAACACCCAGAAGGTCAGTTTTATCAGTATTAAAGTGGGAGCAGTAGATGTCACCACCCTAATCTTGTGTGGCTATCAAGAACTTTGACATACAAAGTATGGCTAGAAAACTGTCATTTTCTTATCAATCATGCTTGTTTTAGAAGTTAAATTTTTGTAGGATATTATCAGATAAAGATTTACAAGGAAAATTTGAAACCAAGAGCAAACATAACATCTTAGCATAACAGTCATGACATTATATTAGAACTATTAGGCTTTTGTTATCACAGTTGAAATAAATTTAAATATATATTTTATCAGTTATCTTTGTCTAGTTATAAGATATTAAAAGACATAAAAATTTTATTTAAATTTTCTATCATGTGCTCCCGGGTTTGGCTTAGTTGGCTAAGTCCCCACTCTGTCAACATGAGGTTGTGAGTTCCATCCCAGAGGCAGCAAAAAAAAAAAAAAAAAGACTATAAATTTTCTATCTTTTAGTTTTTAACTAGACTATATTTGTTTATAGATGTACTTTCTAGGTTATTAGTGCCCAATCTCTAATCATTAGAGTGACACTATCTGGACTGTATGATGTTTTGATACATCTATTATAGCATAATTATATAACAATTACATAAACATAATCATGTAAAAGTGTTTACATCATTTTGTTGTCTCATATTGGATTGGCATGTACATTTTATCACAAGTAGTTGGAATACAAGTAAGAGAAAACTAGATGTTTGAGCCTGAAAAAGTTTATCATTGTAAACAGTTATAGTATGGAAGTCATCAGTATAAGATGTTTTTTAAGTTTTGTATTTTTGAAGGCCTGTACCCTTGGGAAACATAAACCATGAAGTTAGTGATAACTAGCATCAAAGCAGTGCAGAAATCTTTATATATATATATCTTTAGTTTTTATTCTTAAGGCAAAATTTAGACTCTTTTAATGGGTTTTTTAGGTTATAACTATATCAATAAAAATTAAAAAACATGAACTTCCCATGAGCCAGGTGCAGCCATGGGGAACAGGAAGAGAATCGAGAAGCCAAACCATGCCTTCCTGTAAACCAGCCCGGAGACAAGAAGAGCAATACCATCACCAGCAGCACTCCCTGTAAGCAACTGTCTGATTCAGAGGAACTCAGGCTAAGATAATAGCAACTGAAGTAAAAAAAAAAAAAAAAAGAAAGAAAAAAAATATATACAGATTGTTCAACCAAAATCAATAGATGTAGATCAAGTTTTAAATTGTTACCAGATTATCTGGGCTTGGTGGCACATGCCTATAATCTCAGCACTCAGGAGGCTGAGGCAGGAGGATTGCCTAGAGTCCAAGGCCACCCTGAACTACACAGTGAGACCCTGTCTCAAAAAAACCCCAAAATTGCTACTGGGTTTTGGGGTGCTAGAATCTCCTTCTGTAGGTGGTTTCTAGGTTCTTTCTGCCCTGAGCAAAGAATTGGTCAAGACAAGTGCAAATGGTAGCAAAGTTTCATAAAAGGTAGGAAAAGAAACAGGTTCTGCAGAGTGGGTTTGGACAAAATGAAAGTTGGATAAAAATGTGAGAGTAGGCCACTATGAAAGAGCAAACAGGGTGGCAAAAACTGAATAGCCACTGTCCTTTTCGTATCACCTACTCCTCAGGCTGAGGTCTAGGTCATCCTATTGAAAACTTTCTCCAATTTTCATGAAAAATTCACATGCAGGGCTTTGGGATCTGTTCTGCAAATGCTTTCTAGGATTTGCTAATTAACAGATCACACTTTACTTCCCCAGCCAGCTTTGCCTTCCCCTAATCTCCTGCCTCAAAATGGCAGGACCAAATATAAAACATGTCAAAAAAAGCTTGATTATTTTATATATCTAGGGTCTAGATGTATATTGTATATAAGAGAGCATTTATTAGTTACTTTGTATGTATTAAGCTTATCTAATCTTAACTATAAATTTAACTTTAAAGCTTAGATTCACAGCATATTTTGTTTTTAGACATATATGTATATATATATATTCATATATTCCCAGATAAATAAGTTAAATCTTAAACTAAGAGAATAGTTGTTTATTCATCTAAACATAAATTGATTATTGGAAACATTTTATAAGGCAATATTTAAGTAATTTTTAACTCTTAAAACACAACTTTTAGTAACCAAAGGTCTAACAATGCAAAAATAAGAGCCCGTTTAGTAACATATAGAACCTTTGTTTTTTTTTTAAATTTACCTTTGTAATTTAACCAAGAATGTCTTAATATCTTAAGAAAACCTTATTATTTTAGACATAGAAAGCTTAGTCTTTTAATTATAGACAATTTAAATATATTATAATAGGGCCAGGAATTTGGCTCAATGGTATAAGTGCCTGCCGGACTAGCGTGAGGTTGTGTTTGATTCCCAGTATCAAAAAATATATATATATAATAATTCATTTAATAATGTTTGTTGGTGACATATCAGTTAGACTCTGGGAAAAACCAAAGAAGTCACCAGTTAGTAGAGAAAACTGAAGAAATTGGTACAGGCAGCTGCTATTGCAGGGACATTTTGTCTGGCAGATGCCCAAGACCAAGGGGTCCCCACTGTTATTTATTTTAACATTATTTTAGGTGATTCATGAGAACCAAATCATAGCAGTTAACACTTTTAAAGCTATAAATATTACCTTTAACCAAGGAAAAACTCTTATACACAGACAACGATAGACTTGGTATTTATAAAGCCATTTTTATCTTAATTGGCTAGTAACCTGGATGGAAATGTCACCAATTTTAAAAATATTTTTATTCTTATCAACCAATTTAAATTAGCATACTGTTAAGCTGTGTGAACAATGAGCATTTGAGCTAATATCATGAGTGCCCACTTATTAGCCAAATAAAATAGAACATATGTCTGAAAATTAACACACAGAAACATGTACCTTTACCTGAGTATACATAACCTTCGCCTTCAAACCTTAGGGTTTTTACCTGTAAGCCTCATGTAAGCCTGAAACCTACCAATTGTTTGGCAATTTTTATTTTAAAGAGAATAAAACCAAGCAAAATAAAACAGAATAAAGGAATTACCAATTATATATATATATATATATATAGTGAGTTTGGCTATTCTGAAAACCCATATATCCAGTTTTCCACTGAGAGCTAGAAAAAATGAAATTGATATGCAGTCAAAAAATCTTTCATGAAGCAGCCATAGGTACCTTAACTAGTATTAAAACACATTAAGCAGGCAAATGAGTGAGTAATAGAGAACATGAAAATGAATTACAGGTACTTTTACATAAGAGTGCAGTCTTAGATGGGCCAAGTCTGAGGTTAAAAGGGGCTGTAAAGTCCAATTTGGCATATTTTGGATAAGAGTCTTCTTCCTGGAAGCAAGATCCCTTATCTCTTTATTTTTGTATCAACTTTTTATGCTTTGTTCTCAAGTTTGCCTTTGTATCTTTAAGCTTGAATTAGCTGTTTGAATCAGTTAATTAACTTGTGTGTGATATTTCTTTTTTCAATCTGATGCTACCAGATTCTGCAGACTTTCCAGGTCCTTGATGTCCTGAAACAAACAATTGAATAAGACATGCAAAGTAGGCAGCAAGGTTTTACTCCAGTTAAAGGTAGGAAAAGAAATACGCTCTGCAGAGTGAGAACATTTCACTGAGAGAGTTCATGATGGCCATAGGTTAATGGTAAAAGACTTTTTTGTATCCCTTATTCTTCAGGCTGACATCAGATCAAGGCCATCCGATTATCAAAAACATGCTTGATTTTGCGCTAGAAGAATCGAAGATAGCACTTTCTGATTGGTCTCTCCACGACTGGCACTCCATGACAGATACAGGTCATGCCCACTTGTGCAGCCAGCTGGCTGTGCCGTAATCTGTCTCACTTCCACTGTTGTCAGGTCTCTCTGACTGTCTACTCATAAAAACTAAACTAAACTGAACTATTACAACAGGACGCCCAGCTCTTTCAGGGTAGGAGCTGTACCTCATTCTCTCGGCCACAGACCACCCCTCATCTGTGCGTGTGTTTAGAGGGGAGGAAACCACTGCTGAGCCAGGTGAGGGTTCCTGAGCTGTGCTGGGTGTGGCACACAGTAAGCCTTCAATAAGCATGAACTATGGTGGAGCACTGTTTTAGAAATTTACCAGAATATTCATCTGCTGCTCAAACTCCCTCCCCCACTTTAGATAGCAGGCCTACAGGCCACGATTTGCCGGAAACAGCCAGCTCAAAAGTAAAGGCAAACTCTCAGGCCAACTACAATGGTCTTAGAGCTCAGGTATGGAACAGAAACTATTTTAAAGAGAAATAACAAAGCAGAACAAGTCTCCATCCTCTGTCATCCCCCTGCTTTGAGCTGGAGGAAAGGAGGGAGGCTTTGGAGAAGTCCAAGCTCCAGGTGTGTGTGATTCCCGCGAGAAGGGGCCTCAAGCCTGAGGCTAGATGTCTCCAGGGCTGTCCACGTTTCCTCTTCGCCTTCCTCCCCATGCTCTCTGCTCCTCCACCACACTATCAGTACATCCATGGGCTCCTCAGTCCTGTGCTTCTGATGGGGTTCAGACCATGGGGAGCAAGACTAGTGGAACAAAGAAGACAGGAGGAAGGTGAGGCTGATTTATTCACTTCCTGCAGCCTACCTGCTGAGTCCTGTCAGACTTAGCTGTGTACTGGGCAAGGTCACGCGGCACTAGTCAGTGTGGCCTTTCTGCACAAGTGATCCCTGCAGTCCCAGGTGGGCCACCCATCCCTCTGGCTAGGCCAGGGATGCTGCATCGGATACGGAGCCCACACCCTGCCCATCCCTTTGTTAGTGGTTCCTTATACAACACAGTTGGAACATACTTTCTGCTCTGCCCCTGCCTCTCCAGCCCTGGCCAAGAAGAAACATCAATACTCCCCCCAAAACTTGGAGAACCCAGGAATGCAGAGAACTTGCTCCCTGTTTACTCTCAGAAGTTCTGCAGAAGATACTGGAGGTGAGAAAAACAATAGATGGAGTGAAATGGCCTGTGTGGGCAAAATGAGCTGGACATAGCCCCTGAATTTTCCCTCAGTGGCGCACATATTCCCTCAAGCTGTGGGTGTGCACATGTGTGTGTATGTGTTGGTGTCTCTGTACAAACACACAGAGATACATATGTGTATATATAGACATAAATACATACAGAGAGTCAGACAGACAAGACAGGACGGGTAAACAGGCACCGATGGACTGTTCTATGTCACAAATGTGGGTGAATTCATAGGGTTCCAGATTGGTTAATTTTATGTGTCAGTTTGACTGGGTCATTATGGCACCTAGAAACTTGGCAAAATATTCTGGATGTTTCTGTAAAGATGTTTTCTAAAATGAGATTAACCTTTAAATCAACAAATTTGGGGAGAATTTCCCTGCTTTCCAAATGTGATGAACCTCATCTAATAAGAGAAAGGCCTTAACACGACAAAGACCGACTGCCCCTCTGCAAGAAGGAATTCTGCCAGCCGACTGGCTCTGG